>CAKALG010018693.1:0-19664 GCA_916700815.1 Helicolenus hilgendorfi | reverse complement strand
ACGCAAAACCGCCACGCCACTGGCTATTCCACAAACACACACACACCACGGAAGCCAGGCCCAGGCCCAGGCACAGCAAGTAGCATATGTAGAAGCTCACAATGGACAACATCCTGGAGAGACCTGGAGGCTAAAACAATACAAAAGAACAAAATCAGAACAGATGTGGTGGCAGGACAGTGAAGTGGTCAGACAGACAGAGGGACATGTTGCCGATTCAGTCCCAACATGAGGGAGTCACTGCCCAGTAAGCACTGAGTTGGTGATTTGCAGGTCAAAGGATGTCTAAATGGGTGGATTGTCAGGATTAAAGGGATAGTTCAGATGTATTTGAAGAGGGGTTGTATGAGGTGATTCTCCATGGTCAGTGAATTACTACAGTAGATGGAGTCTGGAGAAACACACCAGCACGGGAGCAAAGCAATGTACTGCTGTGGACGGGGGCAGCAGCAAAACAGATTTTAGACACCTAAAAAAATCAACATCAGTTTAAGTGTACGCTATATTTAGAATATTTTCACCACTTTCAGACGGCCATCAGACAGCCTGTTCCGACGGGGAATCTATGCTCTCTTTAAAGCCACCAGACTTCTTTGACAAAGACATTGTCATTGTCATCATTTTACATCGCAGAACTCAGGAGTTGCTGATCTACTGCTGCCTGTTAGTTTGTTTGTGTTATTTTGGTGTTTTAAAAGGGACTGTATGTAAGTTTGTACACATATAAACATGTTTTAATCATATTTTATTGCCAATATGTGAACAGGTTGTAACCTAACCCAAAAAATGAGCAGCTTTCTGGGTTTCCTTGATCAGCCTGTAGACTGCTTTTAATGTGAAGAATGCGGGACCTTTTTTCTTCTGGGAAAATCCAACGGATGTGACGTCATGCATGCTCGTGAGTGCATTTATTTTCAGCTCCGCTACAGGGCTAACAGTGTGCAACTATGCACTATTGTAATGTCTGTTGTAACTTAGTAAACAAAGTCCCGCTCCTCTTCCTGGAATGAAGCAGAGCTTGATAACCCCTCCCTCTTTTTCCTCCTCTCAAACACAGCAGCTGCACTCTGTCCTCCCCCGTTCCCTCCCCTTTAGATCTACAGTTTCAGGATGGGTGTAACCTACATGGTGGTGAAGTGAGGGCTGACAGGCCCCGTTCACTGAAACATGTTGTTTAGATCAGAGCTCAAACTAGTTTCACTTCTCGGGAAGTGAGACTCAGACGAGCGTTGTCTCTGAGAGGTGAAATGGCGCAGCAAGAAAATCAGCTGGACCACAAAAGGTTCTCCTGTTCCATCTGTCTGGATCTACTGAAGGATCCGGTGGCTATTCCCTGTGGACACAGCTACTGCATGAACTGTATTAAAGGCATCTGGGATCGAGAGGATCAGAGGCAAATCCACAGCTGCCCTCAGTGTTGGCAGACCTTCACACCGAGGCCAGTCCTGATGAAAAACACCATGTTGGCAGATTTAGTGGAGCAGCTGGAGAAGACTGGACTCCAAGCTGCTCCTGCTGATCACTGCTATGCTGGACCTGAAGATTTGGCCTGTGATGTCTGCACTGGGAGGAAACTGAAAGCCTTCAAGTCCTGTCTGGAGTGTTTGGTCTCTTACTGTGAGAAACACCTCCAGCCTCATTATGATGTGGCTCCATTAAAGAAACACAAGCTGGTGGAGCCCTCCAAGAAGCTCCAGGAGAACATCTGCTCTCGTCACCACGAAGTGATGAAGATGTTTTGTCGTACTGATCAGCAGTGTATCTGTTATCTCTGCCCTGTGGATGAACATAAAGGCCATGACACCGTCTCGGCTGCAGCAGAGAGGACTGAGAGGCAGAGAGAGCTGGAGGGGAGTCGACTCAACATCCAGCAGAGGATCCAGGAAGGACAGAATGATGTGAAGCTGCTCCAACAGGAGGTGGAGATTGTCAATCACTCTGCTGATAAAGCAGTGAGGAACAGTGAGAAGATCTTCACCGAGCTGATCCGTCTCATGAAGAAAAGAAGCTGTGATGTGAAGCAGCAGGTCAGATCCCAGCAGAAAACCGAAGTGAGTCGAGTCAAAGAGCTTCAGGAGAAGCTGGAGCAGGAGATCACTAAGCTGAAGAGGAGAGACGCTGAGCTGGAGCTGCTGTCAACCACAGAGGATCACAACCAGTTTCTACACAGCTACCGCTCACTGTCGACGCTCAGCGAGTCTACATCCATCGTCGATATACATCCTCGGCGCTACTTTGAGGACGTGGCGGCGGCTGTGTCAGAAGTCAGAGATAAACTAAAGGACGTTCTGAGAGAGAAATGGACAACCGTCTCTCTGAGAGGGACTGAAATGGATGTTTTACTGCCACAACCAGAGTCCAAGACCAGAGCTGGATTCTTAAAATATTCACGAGAAATCACACTGGATCCAAACACAGCACACACATGGCTGTTATTAACTGAGGGGAACAGAAAAGCAACAATAGTGGGTCAAAGTCAGTCTTATCCCAGTCACCCAAACAGATTCGATGATTGTTTGCAGGTCCTGAGTAGAGAGAGTCTGACTGGACGTTGTTACTGGGAGGTGGAGTGGAGAGGGATATGGGGAGTTTATGTAGCAGTCGCATACGAGCATATCAGCAGAGGGTGGGAGATGGAGAGTTTTGGTAGATTTGGATTCAATGACAGATCCTGGGCGTTAGATTGTGACAATAACAGTTATACATTTCGGTACAACGATGTTCAAACTCCCGTCTCAGGTCCTCTGTCCTCCAGAATAGGAGTGTACCTGGATTACAGTGCAGGTATTCTGTCCTTCTACAGCGTCTCTGAAACCATGACTCTCCTCCACAGCGTCCAGACCACATTCACTGAGCCTCTCTATGCTGGACTTCGGTTTTACTATATTAATGGTGGGGACACTGCTGAGTTTTGTAAACTCAACTAGACAGAAGTCATTTAAGGGACAGTGGGTTAAATTGTCAGATCGCTAATTAGAACAAGATTCGAATGCCGCTGTCCGGTAACGTTATTCCAGCATTTAGCCAAGTTTCCGTGAAACGAGGACAGTTTCTGATATCCTGTTGGAAACCTATGCGAACACGGAGGTTATCCAGACCGCCATTCGACGCCTCGCAGAGCAAGCGATTATTACGTCCGATATTGCATGAAAAATTCTCCAGAAACACAGCTGAGAGGCCGAGTTTAATGACTGGAATTAGCTGTGGCAACGCCCAGCAGACAGCGGCGCCCACCTGTCACTCAAAGAGGCCACGCCCTTAATTATGCATAACTTTAATATGGGGTGAGTTATATAAATATTCAGTTATCATGAACGGGGAAATTAGTTGTCATGAACAGAACAGTTTTTTGTACCAGGCTGTAAACATGTTTATTTCTGCTGTACAGTTTTAACATGGAGGTCTTTGGGGATTAACTCTCTTTTGAAGCCTTTAGTGGATGTTAAGAGGAACTGCAGTTTGTTGGCACTTCTGCATTGGCTTCACTGCTCAGCACCGGAGGTTCCCGCTTGGTTTTAACTCTGAAACTCATTTATTCTCCACGTTTGTCACTGATTGTTGCATCATGTCTTCACTGCGCAGAGATCAGCTGTCAATCAAACATTGTGGGCGGTACTTTGACATTGTCTCATGAGTTGTAAATGTTTGAGTGTCTTTAGGTGGCGCTCCGTCCTGTGTCCTGTGTTTCACTGCTCATCATGATGATGTTTCTCTGCATGAAGATGTAAACTTCTCTGAGCTCTAAATGTGTGATGAATATTTGTATTGATGTATTTGAATGTTGTTGTGTCTCTTCCATTGCATGGCTCTTAAGAGAGGAAGACCTCCTTTATCCTGTAGATACTTTGTTCTCATTGTAAATAGATCTATAATCACATTGATGTGTTTGGCAGACCAAATGTTGTTGTTGTTCTGAGGTATTCTAGAAGTGTAATCATCCTGATCGTAATCAATAAGGAGATCATTCATTATTCTCTTTCACATGGCTGAGATTCTGGTCAAACTAACTGATTGTGAACTATAGTGCCATATAATCATTTAACAGACTTTGCTGATGGGATGTGTGAACAAAGTGACGCTTTACATGATGAATAAACTAACATGAACAAAGTCTTTTCTTCCTGTCTTCATTCCACAGCTGGCCTCAGACACAGCTGGTGGAGAACATGTGAAACTACCATGAGAGTATAACTGAGGCCTCCTGAAACACTACAAAGTCCAGTGTTCATGTTCAGAGCAGGAGAGCACCTGTCAGTCAGTCTCTGCCCTTTCAGCTTTCCTCACTAAAACAGCTTCGTCACGCAGAAATGAGCAGAGTTTTCAATCACTTGTTGCTGTTTTACAGCCAACATTTTTTCTTTGTGCATATCTCTTGAAAGAAATGCATTTGGCTCTTTGTCCGATCATTTATTTCATAACTTCATCTTTTATGCAGATAATAATTTGTGCCTTCAGAAGTCCTTAAAATTAAATTTATTATTTAACCCTCTGACACCCGCAATTGACTTTACTGTCTTTCAGAGGCTCTAGCAGGTTCAATTTAGCTACAGATATATGAAACTACTAAGTGGTTTTCTAGCCTGAGAATAACTGCTAACGTCCACAGTTAAGAAGTTAGTTTAGTTTCAGTTTTTCAGAAAGGTTTATTTTTAATTTTTGATAAAAAAACAAAAAACATCCGACTTTTAACCAGGAGACCCGTGTTCGAGACCGTTGTTTTGTTTTTTAAGATACATTAGTGACGTTTGTGACGTGTTTTCTGTAATTTTGTTAGGTCGTTTACTTATTTTACGTACTTATTTTAAGCGCAACCATGACGTTTTCCCTTAACTTACGTTTGGATGAGTCCCTTACCCTTACCCTAACTAAGACCCGTGTTTGAGGCCGTTGTTGACTGGTGTTGTGTTTTGTTAGTTACCATAGTGGCGTTTGTCACATGATTTTTGGTTGACATTTGTGACGCTTTGTTTACTTACTTATTTTAAGCCCAACCATGACGTCTTACCCTAACTTATGCCAGGACTACACGATATTGTTGACGGTTACGATGGTCACTATGTCAGATTAGACGATTGAGAATCATAAATTCTTGTCATGAGTTCGTGACTTGCCCGCGATACGTGACCATATAATGACCATGTCGGGGCTTGAACCCTAATAACCGATGGAGGCGGCGGTAGACCAGTGTAGACCTGTCTTCTGCAAGGTCAAATTACTATTTTTGTCAATGTCTGGTGGCTTAGAAGAGAGCATAGATAATGGCTTCAGTTCCTCGTCAGAAAGGACTGTCTGATGGCGAGGTAAAGCCGTGAAAAATATTAAAAATATGGCGTACATTTAAACTGATATTGATGTTTTTAGGTGTGTAAAATTCATTTTGCTGCTGCCCCCCTCCACAGCAGTACATTGGTTTGTTCCCGTCTGTTTCTATAAACTGGAGGCGTGACGACCAGATAAGTAGCCGACCTCATATAACCCAATCTGAACTATCCCTTTAAGACTGGGCTAACTTTGGAAAAAAGGTTTGTAGACATCTGGGTAACATATAGCCACTGTTTCAACAGCAATTGAAAGACTATATTTCAGTATATGACAGATTCTGACTTCACATTGACACATTGTCATTGAAATGGTGTTGAAACAAAGACAATATGTCTAAAAAAAACTTTTACTTTTCAACCAGATCTAGCCTGTTTAAAAGCTTATGCACTAAATCAATGTTAGACACCTTCTTGCTCACCCTCAGGATAAATGCAGCAGCTAACTGCCATAGTTGAATGTTAACTAAATTAAACAAATACTAGAAAAAATAAAAATATGAAAACGTGTGAAAACTAACTTTAATTTCTTTTAAACAATGTCAACTTGTCCACTTGATTAAAATACTACATTGCAACAGAAGTGGTTGAATCCTTGTTAATATTTTCTTCTAACCTTAAACTGACGCTATTTCTATCAAATCCATCGAATCAAACTCTTTTATCATAAGCTGGACATTTATTAATCATCAGAAATGTGCACTAGTGTTGCTCGCCTTACCTTGTCACGCAGCTGCTGCAACACTGACAACACTTCCTACAAATACTGAACTAACACCACACCAGGTAGAAGTTAATAGCTTTATCTCGTGATTTTCCCTGTTACTCTTTAACTGATACTCACTGTGTTATTCGCTCTCACTTCGTGTTTCTCTACTTCAGCTGCAGTCTCACTTCCACATTGAGCTGAGCTGCGGTGGCTGAGGGGGAAGCAGTCAGAGGAGGGTGAAGGACCAGCCTGCTGCATCTGCTGCCTAGAAACAAGATGGACAGTGGGAGTGGGATATAACACGTTTTTGACATCATTGGGCAAAAATTTCCATAATAACCTTTCAGCGTATTGTAATTCAAGTGTTCTGAGAGAAAACTAGACTTCTGCACCTCCTCATGGCTCTGTTTTCAGCCTTTAGAAAATATAGTCCATGACGGGAGACTTTGACCAATCACAGGTCATTTCAGAGAGAGAGAGAGCATTCCTATTGGCTGTGCTCCGGCTGGTGGGCGGTGCTTGGTATTTCCTCAACAGATCTCAACTTTGGCTACCGGGTCACAAACGTTCTCATTTTACAGCTAAACAGTACACTACAAGATCATTCTGAAAACATTTGAGGAGAGAAATAGGCATTACAGTAACAGAATATTGATTCATATTTGATCAGCGCTGCCTAGTTTGACCGTTTGATCGGAGTTCGCGAGTGATTGACAGCTGCTCAGAGACGGCAGACTCCAGATCAGCTCTGGTTGGTTGTTTTCCTCCGGTCTGTGAAATCTTGCAGATAGGCCAATAGGAGCACTGGAGGACACCGGAGGTGACAAAGGAACAGGATTTGTTTCAGATTACCTGTCTCAAGCACTACTACGTTGAGTATTAGGGCCACATTGAGGGGGAAAAAAATTAATTAAAGATTTCGAGGAATTAAGTCATAATATTACGAGTAAATAGTTTACGAGAAAAAAAGTCGTAATATTTTGAGAATAAAGTCATGTTTACGGGAAAAAAGTAATAATATTATGAAAATAAAGTCATAAATGTAAGAGTAAAAGTCGTAGTATTATGAGAACAAAGTCACAATATTTATTATAAAGTAGTAATTTAAGAAAGAAATAGAGCAGCGTGCTGCCTGTGTGAAAATGAGGGACATGGAACATCTTGTAAAGTTTTACTTTAGCTTTGGTTTCACAAATAACCTGACACCGGATTACACCACCGGTCACCACCGGAGGTCGCACATTCATTTTTTTCAGATTACCTATCTCATGCACTAAGGTCAGGGTATAGTTTTATAAAAGTAACCTTTTTTAATCATATTTGCTCCATTTCTACCCACTGCTGCTTTAACCAGTTTGGGTTTAGAGTAATAAAAACATCCAGCTAACAAAAAGCCGTATCTTCTTCTGCCAAAACAAAGATACAAAATATAAAAAAGTTTATAAAGATTACAATGGAGTGAAAACTTTTTGCTGACTTTCCAAAAGTGATAAAGTTACCGTGTTATAGTGTCATAAAACGTCAGTGAGAGAAACTGCGTTCTGGCAAAGTGACACATCTCATGACTCAGTATTATAACAATGGCAGTTTGTTATAGGTTCATGTTACATCTGCAACATGACGCAATGCAGCGAACTATTTAAACTTTTGCAGCTCACATTCTGACAACATGTGAAGTGCAAAGAATAGAATAGAGTGACATTAATACATCCCGCAGCCTGACGTCGTCTCTTCTCTCTCAACATTAGCACACTTTTTAAACCAACTCTTGTAAAAGTCCCAGTAAGTCCCGCAGCCTCCTGCTGCTGCTATCATTCACACAAAGTCTGAATAATTCACATATTAATGTACCTCATTTACATATACTCCATATGACGAAAGCGACAATGTGGAGAGAACAAAAGCGACGTAAACAGGTAACAGGATCATTTCAGGAAGAGATATTTATCCCTATTTAACCTACCTGACCCATTTCCTTATTGATAGCGCAAGGCCTTGTGGGAAATGTGGTTTTTGTATTTGTCACCAGCCTACCCAGCAGCAATACACACTATCTGATCACGATTCAAAGGTCACTATATATCCTGACAGTAGTGTACGACGGAGTATTAGGGCCACATTGTGGTAAGAATAATCTGTGATTTCGAGAATAAATTCATAATATTACAAGAAAAAAAGTTGTAATTTAATGAGAATAAGGTCATAACTTTACAAGAAAAAACATTGTAATATTACGAGAATAAATTAATAACTTTACGAGAAAGAAAAGTAATTTCCTCCTCCACAAAAGAGTTAATTTCCCTCAGGTCCGTGAGGTTCTTTCTTCAGAATAAACGCAGTTTCTTGCACAATCTTTTCAAGGTCCTCATGCTGATGGTAATGTGGTGCTGATGTGCCAAAAGATTAAGTATTTGGTTATTTGGGAAACCAAAACTAAAGTATAACTTCACAAGATGTTCCACGTTCCTCATTTTCACACAGGCAGCACGCTGCTCTATTTCCCCTCTAAATTAACATATTAAATTACTACTTTATATTATCATGATTTTATTCCCATAATACTACAACTTTTTTTCTCTTAAACTTATGACTTTATTTTCAGAATATTATGACTGTTTTTCTCGTAAACTTATGACTTTATTCTCAAAATATTACAACTTTTTTTCTCGTAAACTATTTACTCTCGTAATATTATGACATCATTCTCAAAATCTCAGATTTGTTTGTTTTTCTCAATGTGGCCCTGATACTCGTCGTAGCAGTGCATGAGACAGGTAGTCTGAAAAAAATCATGTTCCTCTGGTGTCCTCCGGTGTCCTCCAGTGCTCCTAATGGCATCTGCAAGATTTCACAGACCGGAAGAAAACAACCAATCATAGCTGATCTGGAGTCTGCCGTCCAGCTGCCATCTCTGAGCAGCTGTCAATCACTCGTGAACTCCGATCAAACGGTCAATCTAGGCAGCGCTGATCAAGTATGAATCAATATTCAGTTTGTCTAGGTTTGTATGAACATATGAATTGCTAATACAGGTGAAATTACTCAAATAACAGGCTGTGTGGTAGCTGGCTGTGATTACAATGACTGTTTGTGTGAAATGTAAAAGGGACCCTGCCAATGGCTGACCCCTAAAGATCTGTTGTCTTCCAGCTCCACCTGGAGGCAGTTTTAGTCACTATCTCATTTGCTCCTCTGTGTAGTAGTGTGTTTCATGCATTTGAATGGTCTTAGGCTATATGCTGCTCTGAGTGTCATCTAAAAACCTGCAAGCCATATATATATATGCTCAGTATTTGATGCACATATATACGGATATGAAAATTGGCTATTTGTTTTACTGACTGTATTATTTTGCTACTTGCTAAATGTATTATAATAGTCAATAATTACATTTCATTGTGATATTTTGGAACACATGCACATGGCATACACAGCATAGTTCAGTTCAGTCTTTATTGTCCCTTATGAGAAATTTGGCTTGCAGCAAAAACAGACACACCAAAGCAGATTCATTCATCAGTAAAAAAACACACATATATATAAATATATAAAAGAAAAATGACAGATAAAAAGAAAAATATTTTGTGAAAGAGTAGCACACATATAAGTCAGATGTAGCAGGTATGCGTACAGAGTAATGTGTGCTGTTGTGTGCAGACTCTGTGTTGCAGCAATAAAGATGATGGTATACATTCCAATAAAAGCAAGCTTGACCTAAATCTAACCCCATTTTGATGCAAAGGAGTGTGCAAAAAGCAAGTATCTTGCAAAATTTGCAAAGGCTAAATTGCGACTCATCTAACCACAATTTGGTTTCACCCCCAACCACACGGCAAGGTTGAATCATTCAATGGTTTGACAACAGTTCAGGGGAGGTGCATCAACATTATCTCCCAAACAGAGGCCCTGTCCTCCAGCACTGTTCTCTAAAACAGACAAGAATCAAGCTGTCAGTGCACGTCCCTGCCTTATATTATCAAAGTCTCTCAGATCCTCTGACAGACTCCTTGAAGTGATGTTTTTCAAATGCCTCTCTCGGTCCCCCCCTCAGTGTGACCGGCCTCAGCAGCAGCAGTGTTGAGGATGAGGAGGCTTGAGTCGAGTGGGCAGAGTTGGCTGTGTGACACGGTGGGACAGCTCCAGGCTGAGTTAATGTGCTGTATTTCCTTTTACTCCTTCTTGGACTCTGGCATGGCATGGACTTTGTCTCGTCCTTACAGTCCTGCGGTGGTTTCTCTCTCTCTCTCTCTCTCGCTGTTTTCTGAAGCCAGAGATGCAGAACTTGAGCACATCAGGCTCGGTGTCTCCAGTCAACTCGTATTAGTTTTAATAACAACTATTCCCCCTTTCTCTCCTCGTCATGCCACGGGAACCAAACCTTCCACACAAAACAATATAATATTAGTAACAGGAACATATCTCTTTCTCGTGCCAGCAAGGTGAGGAGTATGAAAGCCCCAGCAGCTTCCTATAAACCCCCAAGAAAGAGGGGCTAAAAGGAAGAGATGCCAGATCTGTGTCCAAACAGACATCAAAACTGGCATCACCTGCCACAAATGCAATGCTTATACATTTGTGAGGCACATGCTAAAATAACCAGTCTGTGCTAATCCCTCAATGTGTATTCCTCTGGACTTAGTTACTGGAAATGGAGCGGTATTATTCCAGATAACTGAGGTCATATACAGCAGAAATTCCAAAGAATAAGAACCTGTAATAATGGCTTTGAATAAATTTGGTTATAAGATGTCACACCACACATCATCTGGTGATAATTACCAGCTGTGACATCGTATGGCTGGTTTTGTTTACACATATTTACATATTCAAATTGTCTTTTTTTCTTTGTCCTTGAATGTACGCTATGTCAACTGCTGATTTGCACGTCAGCTGACTTGATTTTGCAACAGTTCAGGTCAGAAAGCTCAGCGTCCTCACAGACGAGGTGGAGGAAATATACAATCCCCCACTGGGAATCCCACTGATACTGACATTTGGGTTATTATGCTGTAGAATAAGTGGAATGAGCGACTCTGCCCGGGACCAAACTCAAGACTCTGAAAACTGTGATGTCATACTGATCTACAGCGTGGAGCCGCTCTAATGGCGGTGAATAGAAGGCTGCCTTTGTGAATAAGAAATTACCCCCTTCTTATTCTGAGAAAGTCATCCTGAATTCTGTCACAGTGACCTTTACTACCTTTTTGCAATTTATCCTCCACAGTGTTGTACATCAGTATAACAAATTCAGAGTAGAGGACGGGGCAAATTTCCCTCTTGTTCCCGACAAAGGAGGTAGTATGTTACACTCTCTGTTGTAGCTTCATATTTTAGCGCTGAATTACACGTCTATTGTCCTTTACGTCCTATGAAGTAGCCCTGAAGGCCAAAAAAAAGTATGATTGAATGCCTTTTTATTCCCTTCTCAACACTGATTAACAGAGCTCTTAGTATAAAGACTGGCAGGCTGTTTTATCGCCTTCTTACTTGGCCTGAATGGAGTGATCATCAGAATCAGACCCTATTCACTCAAAATTGCACATAAGAAGTAGCCAGCATCCTGTTGGAACAGCACTTACATGCATGTGACGGGAATTGTGTAAGATCATTTTGGAGGAAATCTCATTTATTATTCTTAAATGAACGTAGGCACATGAAAACGTGATTTTAAATTGAGGGGATGCGAGCTGAACAGGGCTTTATTACAGGTTTTTTTTTTCTTGTGGCGATGCAGGGAAACAACCCCGAGAGATGTTTTCTTCAAAAAGGATCCAGCAGTAATATCGCCACTGGATGTCAATGTGATCCCACAGGGCCTTCTGGTTCATGATCACACACACACTAGAGGTTTTGGTTCTCTGCCTTCAGCTTCATGAAATCCTTGGCAGCTGTGGAGAGCCAATGGAGCTGTTATCACAGAATGGGAATGGATTCTCTGGAGTGGCAGCTGGGCTTCTTGGGGTCTTACCAATAATCACAGGAAACTGCAGTCAAATTGCTAAAACAGGGACAAACGATGCTAAAGGAGTCAGAAGGTGTTTCGGTGAATGAGGTTCCTGTTGAAGGCTTGATAAAATCGGATATATTAAAGCAGCAATAATTGATTGTTTGGCAACACCTTCTAAAGTTGATATGACAAACGGTTAAGCAACATTAGAATACATTTGGAGTCATGTTTCTGTCCACCCAACACATTTAAGTCCAATATTCACCCTCATTTTAGCTCTGTGTTTGGTCTCCACCAACTCCTGAGGGAAATATCTGACTCTTTAGCTGCTAAACGCTCCACTATGTTCACCAGTTGGCTTCTAACGCTGTCTCGGTGCCGTTTGGTGCGAGCTTCTTTTCTGAAAACAACACTGATAAGAGCGGTGAGACTGAATCAAAACAGTGACATTGCGGGCTGTAAAACCAAATAACGTGTTGAAATACGCTAAAAAGCACCAGCGACCCTTTCTACATCTATACAGCATCTACACATGGCTGCAGCAGCATACATCTTACTGTATACTGTATGCAGTAATCTGCTGTAATCAATATTTTTAATGCAGTTTAAAGCACATGTTTGCTGTAAATACGTCACCTTAAAATCTGGTAATGTTTGTTTTATTTCAGTATGACAACTCATATTTCACATAAGAAGAATAGAAAAGTAGTTTCCCCTCAATTAGCTTACAAATATTTAAAAGCATAATCATAATAGGCCTACCTAAGGTGATGACTCAACCCTTTTATTACAGTGACGTGATCCAGTTCCTTTTAATTGAACAGAATTACATCCGTGAAAACATGCCAGAATCAACGTATGACTCAGTCGTCAACATCTATACTCCTTTGTGCTTTTCTCACAGTCGCAGTCTCTGCTTTATTTTCCTGTGCTGGGATTTTTTTCTGTGAGATGACGGGTCGGCAGGTGCTTCATCCCTCATCTCATTTTTGCACCTGAGCTCTGCAGCCAACATGCACATCTTATTTCCATTTGTTGGGCTCTCTTTGTGTCTGAGCGTATATATCACAGAGAAACAGTGTCTGATCTCTAGCAGAGGTCAATGTTTTCAAACCGGGGTTTGGTTGCAAAGCTCACATTGAGGAAAGAGAAACACTGACATGACATTTAAGTTAATCAGCTGCTTTTGGTCACAATACTGTACAGTGCCATGCTGGCAGGCTGGAACATTACATCCTGAGGTTTCTATTCATTAAAAGGCTCCACTATGATTTTTTTTTTTTCATTGACAGTGCCTTTATATTGATGTTGATCTGACAAACACTGTTTGTAGAGCCCAAGTGCTGAACATTCAACCATCATTTTCAGTTATTTCAGACACTAAACAACCCTCTTAAAATACTCCCAAGCAGAGGTTCTGAAGCATCAAAGCATTTTAGCATCATTAAATCAGGATGATTCCAATATAGATACAGTCAGATAAATACTAACAACTCTGACTGAAGCCATCTAAAATGAATATTTGTTCTGTACTGGAAGCAGTAGTGGATTCATGAGTGATCACGACTTGATTGTCAGGTGGAGGGATTTCAAAACCACACATAAAATGCAGTGATAAAAGTAGTTTTTGCCATGCTAATGGCATGATTCTAGGTGTTAGTTGGTTTGTTGGTTGATGACTCCATAGTCACTTTGTTAATCCACCATCAATCAGGTCAAATTGATCAATTACCCACTGAAATATTTCCACACCTACTGGATGAATTGGCACATTCATGGTTCCCAGATGATGAATCCTTAGGCCTATAGGGATCCTCATGACTTTTCTGCTCGTTTTGCTGCAAATACCAATACCAAATACCTGCAGAACTAACGATATTCCCATCAGCCTCAGTTGTACTTTGTGTTTAGTGCTTATTAAAGGTGTTTAATACTAAAGAGCTTTTATGTTGAGCAACTTCATATTTCCATTATCCTTGCTGTGCCACAATCGCATATCATTCATTAATCACGTTTTAGTGGTATCAGATTGAGATATGGAGTTGCATCTGGTTTTAATAGCATCTATTTGGGATTTGGATTAAAAGTTTTGATGAGGGTGCTTTCTTAGATGTGGTTGGATTCCTCAGTTTTGATTTCACAGCCACTCAGTGAGAACAGTAATAGAGTTATGTGTTTTTCCTTCACTCATCCCCCTCCCCATCCAACAGCATTCGTACTGGATGATAAAGATTTGTTTTCTACTTGAAAAAATACTTTGTATTGCAAGAGCTCTTTAACAGTGCAGACCGATTTCAATTTCCAAAGTCAAACACATTTGTATTTCGTGTAACAAAGTGTAATGTGGCCGCTGAGCAGCCAAGCTCTCAGATCTTTAATAGATATGTACCTTCAAATCACCTTTTCCTGAGTGGTAATTTGGCTGGTACACGAGACGGCCGCGACAGAATGTTTAATAATGTTCTTCTCAGTGAGCATTAGTTTGATGCATGAGAGTCAGACAGAGGATTTGTTACAGCAGAGGTATCATTTAGCTGAATGTTTCCGCGACACCTCTATTATACGCCGTGGCTTCGAGGTACACACCGTAGGGCTATAGTATCTGAATTGACGGACACGGTTATCCCATCAATATTCATAATGGTAATGTAAGTCAAAGACACAGAGTAAATGAACAGCTAACGCAGCGTGCTGAATGAGAAAATGAGGCAAGCAGAAATGATTGGCAAATGAAGGGAAGTCTGCGCAACAGATTAATGCGTGGATGTAGAACGTATGTTTGTCAGATGAAATGGCGTTAAAGATGTGACTAATCCTCTGATACCTGTCCCTCAGAACACCGTTGGAATGAACTCAAACACAGCATCCACCCACCCATCAACCTTGGCCAGTGTCAGGAAGTGCTAATATCTACGAGCTCAGCAGGACGCTTTACATGTCGCCTGCTGAGTCACCGTCACAACATGGAGCAGCTGCTATCAGGGCCAAAGGTGCACAGTATGCTACTGAACAGAGGTTTCTGAGGCCTACTGTGCTCCTGCTGCTGGTAAACGGCATTGTGGACACCATGAGGCGAAATAGGGCTCACAGCAAAACTACAGCAGGAGTTAGAGCAATGAAGAACGTGATCTATACGACAAAACAATCCCACCTGAAATTCCATTTAGTTGTTCTCTAGCTTTTTATCCTCGCTATGGGGGCATGCATGGCTTCAGGGATGACAGTCCACACCGAACTGTCTCAAAAACTATTGGATAGATTGTTGTTACACATATTCATAACCCACACAGGATAAATAGTAATAACTTTTTTTTATTATCATGGTAATGTCAGTGTTATCATGGTAAACATTATACCTGCTTGGCGTTGTCATTGTGATAATGTTAACATGCTGACTTTGGCATTTAGATTAAAGCAGCGCTGTGCTGATTTATTACATTTTTCCACCTTGTGTATATTGTTCATGTTAACATTCAAGTCGTCCTACTTACAACTGGGGAAACTCAGACTTTTCTGAAAGCTCCAATCTATCTGACTTGGTGCTTCAAAATATGGAAGTCAAGAATTAATTAATTAAAAGTCATGTCCTGTATTGTTATACTTTATTCATCTAAAAGAATACAGGAAACACTTGATTATTTAGTTGATAAGTCGATCAACAGAAAATTAATCTGCAACTATTTTTTTATAATCAAGTAATTGTTTAAGTAATATTTTTTAAGCAAAAATGTACTTCTTTCAACTTCTCAGATATTAAATATGTTTTTCCTCTTCTATAGAGACCTTTTTTTCACAGCAGACATTTTGCCATGTCATAGCTGGAAAAGCACATACTGTATATACGTCATTATATTAATGATGGCTGTATTCCAGAGGAGCTCCTCATGTTGTGCATGCTGGAACACACAGCAGAACTGAGTTAACATTATTATTTACACCTGTGCTAAAGCTCTATTCTTTGGGTTTTGGACTATTAGTCAGACAAAATAAGATATCTGACAACGTCTCCCTGCTGACATGTTTTAGACCAGAACAGTCGATCTAAAAGATATTCAATAGATTTATCAATAATTAGAACAATCCTTAATATTACTAATTAACTTTTATCATGGCAGACATTTTGAAATGTCATAGCACCGGGGTAATTAATGACATTAATTATTGCTACAGCAGCTTGAGGGCCCTGGCATGATGCATGTTGCCTCACTGTCATGTTTTACCAGGACACTTAAATGGAACAGAGCCATAACATCTGCCATGAAAAAGGTCACTTTTTCCACTTTCACTATTTTTTTATTTTTTTTTTTATTTAGTGAAGCAAGACAAAACAGGTACAATTTGACAAGACAAACAGAAACAAATAAAAGTTAAAAATAAATAAATAAAATACATCGGGTGACATAACAGGATTGCCCTGTCCCGTTAATCCTAACAAAACAAACCAAATGAGACAAATAAATAACGGATGTTGGTGGAGGGAGGGGGGTGTTACTGATTCCACTTTCACTATTGTTCAACTTGTAGGAAATTACCCAACATAGATTTGTTGCAAATATGTCACATTAACAGATATTTACAGTATATCCAGTATGAGAACACATAACACTAAATCTTTTAAAAAAAAAACACATACTCAGTGTGTCTGTGTATGTTTGTAATACGCCATAAGCTTGATTTATTAATATATTCTCCATGAAGGCAGCTGATTAATTAAGTCACCAGAAAACTAATATCCCATTCAAATAAATTGATAATTATTTGGATGTCACGTGTAGATGATCTGTTCTTCATTTTGTAGTCATCTTAAATGAACCTTGGAAATGTTGTTTGGTTATTCATCCACCAACACGGGTGATGTCCACTTTTCTAGCTAGCTCAATTGTCAACTCAATTTACAGTGAACAGAATAACAGCAAATTTAAATTATATTCAAGTCTGGGAATTTGCATCAGTGCACAGTTACCTACAAAAAAACAACCAGTACCACTGTGTTGGAAGAATACCACAAAAACATGGAACTCACTGGAATTGTGTTTTATTATTTTCTTTACATATTCAACTCATATTTAAACGTTTACTCTAAAGAATTTGATATTTCAGAGCCCACCAAGTTGTAATTATTTTGTAAAAAAACTACTCTGAAAAAGGTCTGTAGAATCAGTTCAAAAGTACATGTAAAAAAATATCAGAATTAAACGATAGTCTGACACAAACTACAGGACCTGACCTAACCTCTTTATAAAAACTAGATAAGGCACTCAGTACTGTCATGCTATATTGGCCCCCAGTAGAACCTTTAGAGAACCTAGAGAACTAGAACCTCCAACATGTCAGTGATTATGACAGAACTGTAACGGACCAGAAATGCGACGCAGACAGGAGATAAAACACATGAATCCATTTTTGATCAGGTGCTTTAGTAAACCAACAGACAAGCTGAACCATGATCAATCAACACGTATACAATAGAGCCAGGCACACAACACACTTTTAAATAATAAAAAAAACAGACATAACTGCTCTCTCAACCATAACAACTTCATATATTTGTAGTCATCCCACTGATCTCAATGCAATTTGTTCCGTTGCTCAATCAGTGTGACCATGAATACAGTCATTCCTGAGGACAGGTAGTTGTATTCGTCACTGAATAAATAAAACACAACTTAAGGAACAAAGCCATCAATGAGGTGTGATGAACATCACAGTCACTGGGTGAAACAATCAGCCCGTCTTGAGATTTGGGCTCATTTTTCATGCAAGTAAAATGCAGTCTTTGTACACAAGACAGCAAACACTTGTTTGTAATTAAATACTTCACTCTATGTAGAGCTGAAGGAAATCGATCACTTGCCGTCATATTGGAGTGTGTGCAAGGTCAAGCAGGAAAGTAATGAAGTCAGGTTTGACTACACAAGACCCTGCATCTCCACATCAGAGCTGTACAAGTGCAGTGACATGTCCTTACTGAAGCACCATGCACTGACAGTGTACCAGCGATGATTTGTTTTGAACAGATTCACTATTCATACCAAAAGACCACTATGGGCAGTAGCCGTGTGTGATGCTACTCCAACCAGTACTGGGTGATTGCATAAGCTTTCAGCAACAATGAACCAACACCATAAGTGCTACTCGCAAGACCGTGTTTTCTAAAAAAACAATTCACCTCTCATTAGTTCTCCTCACTGAAGTAATGATCATTGAGAATAGCTTTCTCCTTCACAGTCTCAGCTGTTCGTCTTTGATTCAAATCGAGTAATGCCTTCAGCAGGTCATTTAAGGTGGCGTCTCTGCCCTCTTTCTCCACCCAAATATTCAGCAGTTCATGGATCTTGTCCTCGTAGAGAAGGTGCTCTTTGCTTTTGATCACGTTGTCGGCGATCCCGAGGTGACGGAAGAATCTCTTGTGGTGGTTGAAGTCTATTTCTTCAAAATACTCAAAGCATTTCCTCAGAGACTCTTCACCTGCAAACACAGATAAAGACCCTCATTCAAGCACCCTGACCTCACTCAGGTATGTAGTCACCATTGTAGGAATAGCATTTATTATAAACATTAAGAACTTGTGTATAAATACACCTGACTTAAGAGACTGAATCACAAAGCAGGGCTCCAACAAGAGTGTGGCATCATGAACAACTGAGGCTGACAATCCACTGTGGTTTAACAGAAGTGTACTAGTATGTCACACTGCTCCATGTGCACCTGAGTGACATCAGGAGGGTCTAATGTTTGAGAGAAGGAATGGGAATAAAAACACTTTACCATTCACAGGAACAAGCTTGGGGAATTGCTCATCTTCCTGAATGAAAAATAAGAGAGAAACAATCATTAATATTCAAAGAAGTCTGTTGAAATTGAAGGAAGTCATAAATTGTAACACCTGGTGAATATAACTCATCTCTTATTCAGTTACTTGACATGTCCAGAAATCCCATGCTCCCTTGATTGAATTATAAATCATGTGTTTGTCAAATAAATTTATGAAAAATGCAAAGATGTATTTCAGGCTTGAATGGAAAAAAATGCAGGCCGATAAGGATCTCTCTCTTCACGTTGACAGGTGCAACAAGGGGCTGAACAGAACATGCAGAATCTGCTAAATAAAGTCCACAAATATAGTGACGTTTATGAAGCACTTTGAGGTACACTGGAGAGGGGATTCGTGTGCAGAGTCAAAGTGAAAACACTTTCGACAGCAATATTTCATAGACCGCAATTCCCTGTATAGAAGTGGCAGCTCTCGAGAGCTGCTGATGAAAAAGATAAATTCGCTCCGTCGCCCCCTCATAGAAAATTTATCAAAAGTATAAATTTCACTTTGATTCAGACTAGCCAAACGGACTATGGCTTGTGAAAGCCCCCTAAAATAACGATAAAGCAGGGGATGCTTTAGGGCGGGGCTACCTTGTGATTGACAGGTCGCTCTTATCTGGAACATAACCTGCTCCGGAGCAGGTTAGGCGTTCAGCATAAGTTACCATGATGATCTGCCCCGGTAAAAAGTGAACCACCGTTGTAGGGACTGAAAACCCTGAAGGGTTAACCCAGAAGTTACCTCGCTAACCCTAAATCCTGCTTCGTAGTACAGGCCTCTGTGTAACCAGTCAGCTGTTAAGAGTGCAAAGCATTACTAAAGTAGGTGAGAAGGTAGGAAGCAAGGGAGGAAGCAAGGATGGAAGCAGCT
>CAKALG010018690.1:0-12368 GCA_916700815.1 Helicolenus hilgendorfi | reverse complement strand
CGGCCGGTGACGAGAAATGCGATTGGCTGGCCAGCTGAAGTGACATTTGCAGTTCAGCGACGAAGGTTATCGTGTCTGCAGATCCTCACGTGCAGTTTGGGGAGGAGGAGGAGAAAAAAAAAAAGCTTATTTTCTCAGCCCAGATATGAAAAGGTAACATTTGGTGGAGTGGTTTGTGGGAGAGAGAAAGAGAGAGAGAGGTTCTGCTGATATGGATCAGGAGGGAGGAGATGTGTCTGACATTCTAATGTATGTTTGCCGATAAGAAAGGCGGGATAGGGGTAGAGAGAATTGCTATGATCTTGATGAAAAAAAACAAAAGAAACACCATTTCTTGTGGAGTGGAGAGTGTGAGTGCACCTGGGAATAAACAGGCTGCGGTCATCTCCGTAGGCTGAGGCCGCCCTTAGAACAATCCATCTGGAATTACCTCACTACTGTGGTCTGCAACACTCTCAAAGCTACAGGCGCAGGTATTCCTCCACTTTTCATCTGTTGGGAGTGCATTTTACACACAGAGCAATCTCAGACACACAGACTGTGCTAAACGGACTACAATGCTGATGGAATTTAAAGGTTAAAATAATTCCCGTATACACATGTATACATAGAACATGATTGTTTTTACTTCAAGCAATTGCTTTTTACAATTAGGCGATTCAATTATTAGTACACTGGCGGGAAATCATTTATTTTAATAATGGACTTGTTCAATTTGTAAAGTAAAAAAAAAAAGAAAAAAAATCAATTTCCAGCTTTTCTGCCTTTTATGTTAGACGGCCTAAATAGAGATGCAGATACCGGGCCGATACTGACTCAAACAGCTGGATCGGGTATCTATGACCAACCCGGTCTCACTCCCAACTCGTCAAACACCACTGATGTACGGATGCACTCTTCAGCAATATTTTGTGACCTAACGGGCTTTCAACTAACTCATAAAGACGAAAAACTCGGATCGATGCATCCTTAGGCCTCAAGGAACTGCGTGATGAGTATTTGTCACACATTTTAAAATCATTAGTTGCAACCCTACTTCAAAAAAACACGCAAGAACATCTAATCTCCACCTGCTTTTTCTCAGTAACTGCAACTGATTAAACTTTTCATTTTCAGGATTGCAGATTGGATCATTACTGTAATTCTGTTTTAATCCATTTCATTACTCCAAAACCCGTGCAACAAAAAGAAACTACCCCCCACGTATGGTTTTACGACTAAAACATTACAATAAAAGTTGATTGCAAGTGAAGACGGCGTGCAGGTGTTTGTTCCCTTTTTTTTTGGGAAATTACATTATTGGTTCTTTTTTTTGTTGTGCAGCTGTCGGCTAAGACTCGTTTAAGTCTGCAAAACAATTTTTTTTTTTTTTCACCGGTGTCACAAAGCAATAGATTGTTGAACAGAAGTGGAATACAGTGTTTTGAATAAACACATCTTCCCACACAGACAGAAAAAAAAAAAACGTGCGTGTGGACACATGCAATATAAATGCCTCCGTGTAGAAGTGTTTACCACTTGCTTTGAGTGTTTGCCATTTGAAGCTACCCTTGTGTCAGCCTCGTTACTCACGGCTCACTTAGTGCTTTGACTGGCTGCTAAAATTGTCTTTCTCAAGGCTTTAAGGTGCCACCAGCAAGTGCAGTATTCATCAGATCCAACCCTGTAAATATATATATACTGAATCCAGCTTTTTACAAATTATAAAAGATCCCTTCAGGGTGGAAAAAGATGAAAAGAGAAGGTCAGGAAGAGATAGAAAGGGAATAAGGAAGAGTGAGGGAGATATGAGGTTGAAAGAGACACTGCCTGTGGTCTCAGCTGTAGTACGGTAGTAGATTTCTTTTTTACACGGTGGCTTCGTGTGCTCCACTGGAGCGACGGCTCTGATTTTGACTTCTCAGTCGAGAGCAAACAACTCTTAAAAAGAGGCAGACTTGTTGTCAGGGAAAGGCGGGGAAGAGGAGAGAGAGCGCAGAGGAGGAAGGAAGCAGGAGGGAGCGGAGCAGCAAAGGGGAAAGAGTCAGGTAACAAAGACCCGTCACATCCCTGACAAGCCCTTCAACCGTATCACTACGCCACATCACACGGAGAATAATGCATTATTCCTCTGGGAGGGTGGTCCTTATCTGCACACACTCCTACATGCTCATATCTGAAGAGATACAAATTAGAGCTTCCTCGTAAAAAAAAAAACTGAAGAACCGCAAATTGAAGAAATAGGGTGCTGGAAAAATGGGGGATGTGGAAGATCGGGGAAGAGGAGGAGGAGGAGGAAGAGGGAAAGGTGGGTTGTTTTGCCAAAACTAAAGCTCTGTGGTGTCAGGGAAGAGAACACAACCCGTGGGGGTGAGAGAGAAAAAGAGGAGGAAGCTGCAGGTAAGGCTGAGAAACTAGAGCAAGACGACTGATCTAATCAGAACCTGTTTCCTGAACCAATTAGCTGATATCGATTCACACACGTGATGCAAATTAAAAAAACTAAATAATAAAAGAGAATGCATTGTGTCTGGTGGTATAGTGACACAAAGCTGCACACAAAAGCAGAGTTTCTGGCTCAAAAGTATAAGAATATAATGCAATGTATTAGGACTGTCGATCAATTAAAATATTTAATTGGCATTCATGGCATGATTGTCCATAGTTAATCCCGATTAATTGCACATATGGTATCTGTTCAAAATGTACCTTAAAGGGAGATTTGTCAAGTATTTAATACTCTTTTCAACATGGGAGTGGGCAAATATGCTCGCATTATGCAAATGCATGTATATATGTATTATGGAAAATCAATTACCAACACAAAACAATGATACAAACCCTCATACGTACGGCATTTAGCATAAAAATGCTGCTCAAATCATCAAAATCAAGCCCAACAGGCAACAACAGCTGTGTGTTGACTTGACTATGACTTGCCAAAGCTGCATGTGATTATCATATAGTGGTCATGTCTGTAAAGGGGAGACTCGTGGGTACCAATAGAACCCATTTTCATTCACATATCTTGAGGTCAGACGTCAAGGGATCCCTTTGAAAATGGCCATGAGAGTTTTTCCTTGTAGAATTTAGCGGAAGTTTAGAGCGTTATTTGGCCTCCTTCGTGACAAGCTACGATGGCGTGGTTTTCTAGTGTCATATGATACCAGTATCTTCACTCTAGCTTTAAAACTACCCACTACAACATAAAAATTGCAAGTTGCGTTTATGTGTTAAATAAATCAGTGGCGTTAAAACAAATTTGCGTTAACACGTTATTATCGCATTATCTTTGACAGCCCTATTAAATATATAAACACATAAGGGCACATAGTGCAAACAGAGAAAATAGCAGCTTCAGTAACAATGGAGAACATGAACATGTTTTTTTTCCTAGCCATTATGCTTTATCATTGAGCCCTGGTGTATTTCTTCTATCCTGCTACCACAAGTTGAATCATGAGACAAACAAAGAAATGCAGAAATCTGGTCAAACAAAACAGAACCATTCCAAACACGATCGCAGGAGCACCGAGGCGCGGCTTGCAGATACAGTTGCAGCAGATAAACATCATGTACTTGGCTCAGGCTCATCTTATTTCCCACGGCGGAGATAACGCTTTCATTCATCTTGGGAAATAAGCCGTTAGTTCTAATTTAATAAAATTTATTAAATCATCAAAAGAAAAAGAGCATCGTTTTTGTCAATTTGAGAGTCGTTCACCCGGCCCCGGGAGAAACGTAACGGCCCCCCGTACAGGTGCTTCGTGAAATAATTAGCGAGATGAACAATTCGTGTCTGCAGCCCCGTTGTTGGGAACGTAAAGCAACAGACAAACCTGACTTTCCTCTCCATGACCAAAGAATAAGTCCAATTCCCGCATCGTTTCCGACTCATAACCCAAACAAAGGAGGCGTCTTCATCTCTAGCAGAGAAAATCAATGAAGGACTCTGGAGAACGTAAACTTGCTTAACTTGAAAAAAAAGTTGCTCTCCATCCACATTTCCTCCTCCCCCAAACATTTAGAAAAAAAAAAAAATAAAAAGGATGATTTGGAATTAAATAAATGAAACAAAACAGTAAGGTGTTAAGCTTTGTTATGAGGAGAAGGGAGGAGGATTTATAACCAGCACACTGAGGTGAGTCAGACAGATGATCAGATACTCAGACAGCCAGTCAGAGATCTGGAGTCAATGAAAGAGACTGATGCCTGTCTGGGAACTGTGAGGCAGCCAAATACTCATTCACACACACACACACACACACACACACACACACACACACACACACATCATCCCCCCGTGCTGTGTCTCCGGCAGTGAATCTTTCCGCGCCTTCAGAACAACAGGAAGGGAGCTCTCAGCAGGTGAGAAAGCAGCAACAGTGCAGCTCACGTGACCACGTAAAAAGCCTGGCTGAGCTATTTCTGACAATCTATACACACTACACAAATGTGCACACACACACATGGCAGGTAGAGGTGATGATGGATCTCGTAAACCTCCAAGTTTGGTTAATGATCCCACAGCCAGGGTGTTGATTGCTTTCTGGTAAGGGGGGGGGGAGTTATGCCTCCCTGGCAGTGATCAGCACTCAACCTTTTCCAAATAATCCTCATCCAAATGCTTGGCTGTACAGTGCAGCAAATGTCCATTATACTAGCCTGGTAATATCTCACTCCGTCTGAAAAACGTACATTTGTTAAACACCTACAAACAGCAAATAAAAATGAAAAAATGAAAATCCTCTCTTGAAAAAGCTCTTCTTCCTGCAGGATGATAGCACTCTGCTTTCACAGACTTATAGCACTATGAAATGTACATTAATACGCACATTTAATACATATATTGATAGAATAAACTGTCATTTTCAAAAAATATGCCCCATCACAAAGATAATTTAAATACTTGAAGTGCTTTTTTTAGCCCTGAGTTTGTCCTATCAGGCTACATACAGGCTGCCGTACCTTGTTGGTTTGAGATTTTTGGGGCTGAATCAGTGGGCAACTCCCGGGTCTGAAAAGTGAAGCCAACGCTGAAGTGCCTTAAACTTGCATTATTTCTAATAGCCAGCAGGGGGCGACTCCTCTGGTTCCAAAGTCTGATTGTATAGAAGTCAATGAGAAAATGAGCTTACTTCTAACTTGTTTTATTACCTCAGTAAACATTGTAAACATGAGTTTATGGTTTCAATCGCTAGTCTTCTTCAATACAGCATGATGTTCATTTAGTAAATTATGATCCCATTTAGAGTCAAATAGACCATAAAGCAGGGGATGCTTTAGAGCGGGGCTACCTTGTGATTGATAGGTCGCTACCACGGCGTTGTCCGGTGTGGGAGTTGTCCATGTTTTCGTCTTACAAATTTAATCCTTCCACGGTGTGTTTTCAGTTTATGAAAGTTAATAATTAGAACCTTTTTGGTTGCCAAAAAATGTCTTATTCAGTGTTCAGGTGTACTTAGCTCCACCTTCTCACGTCACTTCTGGTTGCAAAAGACCAACATGGCAATGGCCAGAAACTCAGATGGCGATGGACAAAATGCCGAACTCAAGGCTTCAGAACGTCAGTCCACGAACCGATGGGTGATGTTACGGTCCACTACGTCCACTTCTTACAGTATATGGACTGAATGCAGCCTGAAAGGCATACCTGCAGACACTCTGCAGGTTTCATTAGTACATACAGTTAATATTCTCCTAAAAGACGCTACCCTCTAGGTAGGCTGGCAATCCAACGTTATAATAAATCTTTGAAAACTTTATGCCGAAAGTCAACTCAAGGGTCTACTAGTCAGGAATAGTCCATTTGTTTTAATGGGTGGGTATTAAAGGGTTGACAGATTAATTTATTTTATTAATAACACAGATAACGCTTAGCGAATATATCAATGATAATATATTCCTGGTTGCCTTTGTCTGGGTTTTAATTCCACATGATGTGAATACTGTACCAGAGTCACCTTATAATCTGGAGCTTTGATTTCACCAACAGGCATTAACCAATAACAACGTCCATGATGGATGACGCATCCACTCCCGTCAGTCTGCCAAGTTGCATCTTTTTTTTTCTATTTAAAGCACGCAAAGCAAATCAATCCAGATGTTTTTCGAGAGCGCGGACATCCTCCTCTGTGATCTCTGAATTCCCTTAATTGAAATCAATATCTGCTTTGATGAATATTTTAAACCAGCAAATGGTTCCTCTGAGTTTCACACAGCTTAAAAAAACTTGCAAGGGTTGGAAAAAGAGAAGACTGTAAACGTTGAACTCTGAGTTCAATCGCTTAAAATGAACTAGGGGAATATTTATATTTCGGAGGAGTAGGTACGCCCCTCTCTACCAGGTTAGTAAATGTTTAGGTGGCATGTGCCGGGTGACACCCAGAGGGGATTAATGAGCGCTGGGGCTTTTCCGCCCCACTTCCAGGTCACCCAGATGTTAAAGTCAGTGAGGAGAAAGGCCCTGCTCCTGCAAATTAGAGAAGACGACGCTGCATGAATAATGCATCGCAATAGTATGCAAATGTGTTAATCTTATCCTATTACCCCTAAAAGCCTGTAAGCAGGCATGGATTGACCACCGTTTTAAATCTCGTACAACCCTCGGCAGACGAGGCAGAACTGCGTCGGCGGCGAGGGCTACGTGGCTCGTGTTAAAATATGGAAGTTAAATAGGCTAAGTACGGTTTTTAGTGAGGTTAATCTCCATTACAAAAGGACGATAATTCAGCTCAGAGCATTGACTCTGGAGGGAGAAAAGTCACCGCGATTGTAGAGCGTGACTACATAATTAAATCAAGTCCACCTTCACCTTTACACCGGCTACTCGGGAAAAACACAAGCACGCTCTTTAATTGCATGTCGGGCAAAAGCCTGAGATGAGAAGCAACACAGCAAGAGGAAGAAAGCGTTTGCTGTAACATGCCATCAGTAACACGCTCGCCACACGGACACATATTAGGTCATTCGTGAGAAAAGAGACGCGTTGAACCTGAAGCTAAACTAAAAAGGAGACCCCCCTTCCTGGCAAAGAAAAGCTTTTGAGCGGGAGAGAGTGAATGGTGGGAAGAAAGAGAAGTGGCATGTCTTCAAGGTACGGCTCTTTCCTCTCTCTGCTGAAGCGGAAACGACCACATATAGGAACAAAGGAACCGCTCTCATGGATAATGGAGAGGGAGAGGAGAAGGGGCTAGTTTCTCCAACTTGTGGGGGGTGCTTCAAAATGCCAGCCAGTATATGATATTTACAGTTTATCATCTATTATTTGAATGGTTTAATTAGATTTTAATTCAACATTAATACTAATAGTTTTAGCAATGCATGGCCATTCATAAAACGGGTAGATCAAATCATGCACTCTGATTGGTTCATAGCCATGTTACAATACCAACATACCACAGTTATGACATCTAATTCCCTTGCACTTTCAGTATCACGCCGCGTCGGAGAAAAATAACCTTCGATTTAATGGGCTGTCATGGTTGCTTAGCGACAGGGTCACAGCGGGGGGGGGGAACAGGTTACAGATACAAAGAAACAACGTTAGCTGCTACAAAATGGAAACATGTAAGGGACAATGTACAGCGAGACGGTCATTGTTGTGAAAGACACCCAGACGCGAAAGCCCTGAAGGGGTTGCTTTCACAACAATGACCCGCTAGCTGTACATTATCCCGCTTATTACACAGCTACTCACTTAAGAAATCAATAATTAGACACAAAAACGGTCCAACATCAGAACTGCGTCCATAGCAATGGTCTGCTATACATAGCAACGGTCTGCTATGAAGAAATAACAGACTGCAGAACGCCGTGATTGACCAATCAGAATCGAGTATTCAACACAGTCGTGTAATAATTAAGGTTAGCTACTATGGAGGAGGGCTGTGTCTAGAAGAAAGCCTGCAAACTGTGAAATCTGATCTGAGATTTGCAAACCTTGCAAAAACTCACGTGAGACTCGCTGCCCGACGACCTATCCTAAACGTAACTATTCAAGGTCAATGCCAAACCTTAACTATTCAAGGTCAATGCCAAACCTTAACTATTCGAGGTCAATGCCTAACCTTAACATTCCCGGGAGAGTTTCCCCAGTTTGGGAGCTCCCTTCTAGTCACTCCAGAAAAGAATCCAACTGACTTGCATGGTTCCCAGAGCATGAATCCTAATGATATTGGTGAGTTTCTGACTTTTTAGCAGCTGACATTAGCATTTAGGTCAAAGCACAGCTGTGCCTAAGTGCAGCCTCACAGAGCTGCTAGTACGGCTGTAGAGTCTTGTTTACAAAGCAATTAGTCAGTCAGATTTCTCCAGAATTGTGAATATTTCAGAGTGAAAGGTAGAAATGAGAGGCTCAATTTGACCTCCTTACCTGCATGCAGAGGACTTTGACAAGGCATGCTGACTACATCATCATATAATTTGGTAGGGCTGTCCCCTCTTAGTCGATTAGTCAACTAATCAATCGTTTTGGTCTTATTTGATTAATATTTCTTTAGTCTTTTTTTAAGTTTTTTTCTTGCTGGATGACCCATTTCCAAGAAACTTATGAGCATATCTCTGGTAAACACAAGATTTAAAGTGGTGCTTTTGTGTGATTCTTTGTGGAGAAACTCAGTTTCACAGAAAAAAATCAACTAATCAATTAGTGGACAAAATCGTATGAGTGTTAGTCGACTAAGAATTTCTTTGGTCGTGGACAGCCCTATAGTTTGGTTATCAATACTGGATTTAATACTGGAAGTATTGTTATCAAGATAGTGTATCATTCATTTATTTGGGGCAACCTTGAATATGCATGTAGTCCTCCAAATTAAAGAACAAAATGTTGTTTGGGTTAAAATTACTACTTGGTTATAGTTAGGGGACCTTCATCGCCACGGTTAAAAGATAAGTATATAATAACTCTTGGTATGAAATGTCATCGACGTGTAACTCTGGTCCAGGGAAAGGTGTGTTTATGAGTGAGCTACAGATGCGGAGATGAAAGAGAGAGAACGGCGGTTAAAGACAAAAGTGGGGGAAAAAAAAGCTTTTCACTATTTTCATCTTAATTCTACCTGACCTGTGTTTTCAATTTCCTCTGGCCTTTAATATGTTTTTTTTTTCCTCTCCTTTCTCTACTTTTGTTTTTGATGTTTTTGTTTTGTGCAAGAGAGGCTTCACCTTTGCATGACCGCCTCTATCTCCATTTGCACTTTCAAGTAGGAGGGAGCTGGTTTTCACAGCAGCATACATTAAATATCATCACCATCCACCTGCATGGCCTGATGGTTGTCCTGTGTTTCATTCCTAGATTGTTGCTGGGCAGTCTTAAGCCTTATCAGCCTCAAGACAGACAGAATACTGCAGATATATATATATTTTTTTTTCTTACTGCAACTCTTGTTTAAAAACTTTTAACCCCAGCAAAATTCCGGGAAATTCAAGGTGGAAATTTCCCATGGGAATTAACAGGAAATAAAATGGAAATATAATGGCTATTTTCTGGTTAGTCCCATAGTAGCCATTTCACATAGACTTTTTTTTTACTCCAATTTTATAGGTTACATATATAAAATGTCTTTATATTATGACAGTTTTCCTAAAATTAGATTTGAAAAAATAATCTCAATACATCGCCTTGCTTACAGTATTGCAATATATTGAACCGTTACCTTTGTATAATGATACGTATCGTATCGCCACATTCTTGCCAATACAAAGCCCTAGTTGAAAGTGAACAACTCATTTTTAAAATACATGTTTTGCAGTGAAGAATGAAGGAAACAGATCAATTAAAACTAGAAAAAACAAACTAACGTGCTCAATCGAGCTTCATCCCACACGGTAACAGCTAGCTAACAAAAGCAGCAAAAAGGTGTTAACAAGTTTTAAAGTGTGTATTTTGCTCTAGGCTACTACCTTCTGCTCACTCCAATAATATAATCAAAACTTGCATGAAAACATGTAGCGCTTTGGCTCAGTAGTGTTGGCAGTAGTGTTGGCTGCACAGGTGATGGGAGAATGCACTGTGCATGCAGAGGGTTACATTTACTGAATTCTTATTTAATGGGATGATAGCAAATGATCTGTACATGTGATGGAAGAGTGTCCTGTTAAATGCAGTGCACGGTTACAATTCAATGGGCATACTTTTAATCAGGGTATGCCATGAGAACTATTGCTTTTGTGTATATTCCCCCAAATAATTTCACCAAAAATTTAAGAATTTTATATTGAAATTATGTAAAATTTCCTAAAATTCCCAAGCTTAACTTCCCTTGGAAGATTTTCCAGAAATTTTACCGACTCTTTGCAACCCTAGTTTAGTTTCTCAAATCAAAATCAAACATCTAACACATACCAATATGCTTAAACATATTGCACTCCTCCAGCTTCTCCCCACTCTTCAAGTAAATACGAATCTGTGTTGTATCCAAGCAACAGGCCATGCTGCTGAGGCTCAGACTGTGTGAGTGTGTGTTGGAGGCATTTCTACTCGGGCTTAGCTACAGACTCAACGCTTGATGAATGTGAGAAGGAGGTCCGCCGAGAATCCCAGACACCCACGGATCGATGGCCAGGTAATTTATGACATCGCACCGGGGAGAGGAAGACTGCATCTATCTTTTTCCCCAGCGAGTTTCCCTCACAACTTAAGGCCCATTTAGCTCCCCCATAAAATACGTTGCCTTTCACTTTTTATTCCCCCCCACACAAAACAAATGCTAGTATCATATACAAGGTAAACACATTATTTAGAATCTAAGCAAAGATTATTTAAAACTGAGAGACTTAATGGGCGGCGAATGTACAGTTAGGATCTTTAGATAAAGATCCTAACTGTACATTCACCGCCCATTAAGTCTCTCAGTTTTAAATAACAATAACTTTATCCTTATCTCAACTTTATCTTTGTGTAAAATCTTCTTTTATGTTTCGCTACACTGCAAAATTATACAACGCAAGTTATCAATGATGATCCTCCTTCAGTTTCACTTGCATATTTATTGTATATTATGTTACTTCACCCAATGTGCCTTCACTAAAAACCTTGTGAGTATACCGGGCAGTCTTCTTTTATAATTAGTGTCTTTGGGTTTTGGACTGTTGGTTGGACAAAAGAAAGCTCTCTGAGGTTGTCATTTTGGGTTTGTTAAAATTGTCACGTGGGGTGTTGCGATTTAACGGTACTGACGACAACCGCGATATTAAAACAATTAAATATTGATATCATGTTACAACCCTGTCGCCTACAAAATTACATTCCCATATATCTACACTGCATTCTCAATAATGTTTCAAGCAGAAATGTATTTTCTTCCAGATTACGATTGCAGTTTTAAACACAAGATTTTACATTTTTAATTGAAATGAAACAAAATGCAACAAAACTTAGGGCTGCACAATTTATCGAAAATTAATCAAGAACAAGATTTTAGCTTCCCACATTTAAAAGAACGAGATCGCCTTATTTTACGTGTTGTTTTGATGCTAAGATTTGTACATTCACAGTAACGTATAGCACAACATGGAAGGTATGCTACGTTGAAAGCAGTGCTCTCTTTGTTTAAATGTGCAATACAAATATTTTTCCAGAAAAATCAATTAATAATCACGATAAATAATCGGGATGTTAACATTGATCAAAATAATCGTGATTATCATTTTGGCTATAATCATGCAGCCCTAACAAAACTACTTGTTTAGGTTTAGGCAACAAAAGTGTTAGGATTACTAAAAAAAAACATCATGGTTTAAAATGATTCTTCTTCTGCTATTTTCTGACATTATAAAAGCTGAAAGAACAATCAAGAAAATCATCAACAGGTTAATTGATGATAAAAAAAAAAAGTTTTAGCTGCAGCCCTAATTGCTACTAATACTGTCTGATAATATCTTCCACCACTGGTACTTTGTATAAACACAAAAGTACATTTTAAAATGTCATCTGAAATTATTATAGTAGAAAGCCAAAAGGCCAAAAGCTGAAAGCGTTGTTAAAGCCGGTCTGATGTTTGCCAGTCCTTTGTTTAAGGAGGCTATCAGGTACACAGGAGGCTGCAGCTCTGTGCTCTCGATGGCTGCGATTATCTCCAAGGTGACGAATGCCATTAACATGGAGAACAGCCTGTTAATTACCCAACTGGCTCTGGGGCCGAGCTCAGCCCGCTTTAATCATCAGACCCACAGCTTGGATAAACAATCATTCGATCATCACGCGGCTTTGCAGCGACACACAATACAGCAATCAGCCAATTTGCAGATTAAGTGATTGGACGGGGTGGATACTGTAAGATGCAGTTTAAATCCACTCAGTGGACAGTGGAGAGCTTTCCACTGGGCACTCAACCAAAGTGAATGCAACATGAAACCACAGCAACACAATTGAAAATGTGTTGTAC
>CAKALG010018688.1:0-11799 GCA_916700815.1 Helicolenus hilgendorfi | reverse complement strand
CATACGCAACAAACTGCGAGGCACTGTGTGTTCTGACACCTTTCTATCGAAACCAGCATGAACTTTTTCAGCAGTTGGAGCTATAGTAGCTCTTCTATTGGATCGGACAACACGGGCCAGCCTTCACTCCCCACGTGCATCAATGAGCCTCGGGTCTGACCCTGTCACTGGTTCACTGGTTTTCCTTCCTTGGACTACTTTTGGTAAGTCCTGACCATTGCCGACTGAAACTGAAAACATGATGCAGCGTGCGTATGCGTCATTGTGCAGCATAACTGTCGGAAGGCATCAATAAGAGGAATCGATAGTCACGGAGACATGAGATGCCAAGAAAACGGACAACTACGGTTCTCTATTCCCATCACCAGCGTTTTCCCTGCCTGCCAAAGTGGCAGATGTCCTGATGATTTCACCGGGCGGATGGCGGGTGCTAATTTCAGACCCTGGATACAACGTATTGCTTTACGGCACAAAACAGTTACTGCTTTACTTTAGATAATATCCATCTTTATTGCAGTTATAATATTTTAACTTCGTGGTTTCCACTTGAGATCAGTTTATCTGGTCAAATGCATCGTGTCTCTTATCTCACCCTTCCTCTGGCTCTTGAAATCAAACAGAGTGATGATTCGGAGCAGGAGGCGGACGAGTAGCAACACCCTCCTTTGACAAGAGGCGACTGGAACGTGGTTTTAGTTTTTAAGAAACACAAAGTGCTGCACTTAGCACCTTTAAATGTTTAAATTGTTATGTAAAATTGGTTCAGACCAATTGAATTTAATTTCATACTCTGGGTCATATGCAGCTGTCAGCACCAGCATTCATAAAAACACCATCACATCCAGGACCACAACTGGCTTTTAATACATAGTGATGATTTAGCACTTGGGAATCATTTATTTTTAAATAAGAAAAGCTCATGTATTCTCTCCAATACAGCAGACTTGCTGAAATCCAAATGTAAAAGTGGACTCCCACGTGAAGTCATTAGATCCAATTTAATCCTGGGAAATAATGTAATCATATTGTCCTCTTGTGTTTGCGACAGACTGTTTGACCCACCTATAATAAACATCATATCCACAAACTGCATCATTTTAAACCAATTAACTAGCATATGGGTTTTATCTATGGAGTTTTAAACTCTTAATAAATACGAACAATGACTGTTTTGCATACAGTGCTGAGTATTTGATATTATAGAAAAATAGCTGACCACATTTTCAATAAAGTTCAGTGTAAATTCTCCAGTGCTCCACTATGCATGTGAGTTATTTCATACCTCCTGTGGTGTATGACAAGTGCAAACATGCCTGATGACTCTATGAATACAGCCGCAGCCTTTGTGATTCTGACATAATGAGACGTCGCTAACAACCAAATTAATTGCTCGTCTAACGAATCCCCCTCTCTGAAAAGAGCCAGCAGCTCCTCTGTGTCTCCCACAATAGGAACAAATTTGACAGTCACGACCTTTTCAACCTTTCCTCATATTTCCCTGGGATAGCATGAACAAGACCTTTCTGGAAGATGAGATTGCACACTGTTGTCGGTAAATTAAATGCATCTGCTATTAAAAGATATCGCCCGTGCTAAGTCTTTGCAGCCTTCAGCTCCGAGCTTCTTTTTTGGCATCACCTTCTCTTCGGAGCCGATCAAAGTCAAAGTTGACGCGATAATAATGCGTTAACGCAAATTAACGCAATCAATCTTTCGGAGGTTGTAGCGGGCTCAGTTTTAAAGCCAGAGTGAAGATACTAGCATCATATGAAATAAGAAAACCATGTCATACTAGCTTGTTGCTCCAAATTTATGCTAAAGCTTGGCAAGGTAAAACGAGTCATTGGTACCAACCATGTCATACTGCTTGTCGCAAAGGAGGCTAAATAACGCTACAAAGTTACGCTAAATTTAGAATTAGAGTATTAAATACTTGATAAATCTCCCTTTAAGGTACATTTTGAACAGATAAAAAAATTGCAATTAATTTGTTATTAATCACGATTAATCATGCGATATATCGCGATTAAACATTTTAATCGATTGACAGCCCTAAAATATATATACAGTGTATAACGCTTTGTTAGAAAAGAGCATTTACTCAAAATAAAAGCTGTAGAAATTCCTGCAGTGCTTAATAGTGATGTGTGTAATAGAACAAAAGTGTAGATGGGTTGATTTGTCTTTTTTATCTACTTCCAAATGTAGGCTATCAACCGTATTTAATCATTTGAATCCCTTTTCATTGTCATGTTAATTAACAAATGGGGATGGCCCAATTACACACCTTAATTAGCAAGTGAACACACACACACACACACACTCAGCCACAAACAAATCCATTCCATCATGTAGAGTTTACCGCTCGTCGCCGCCTCCCTGTCCTATCCTCCACATCTGTTACGGGGTCTCTGCTTTTCTTCAAGGTGACTAATGTAATTTCCCTGATTTGACTGACCTTTGCCAGAGTTGTTTTGATGGCAATGATTTCCTGTCCCTTTGCCTCAGCATTCGCAGCAAACAGAGCAAGTGTAGCGGTCTGGTTTATGTTCCCGACTCTCAGATGAAATGTGAAGTGAGCTGTAAAGAGATCCTCGTGTGTGACTGAGGGTCACTGTGCACAAACAGGTTCTGAGACAATACGTTGAAGTGCTGTAAAATGCTTGTGCAGATGGGTTTAATGCGACCCCTGGAATTTTAAAACTGATTTTAACAACATTATCCACTATATAATCGAGGGTAATTCTGATTTCTTCGAGGTACCTAGACCTAGACCAGTATCAGTCCTGTTACAGTATGTGTGGCAGTTACGATAAGAACATGTGTGCATGTGACCAGAATGTGTCCATCAGAGCTCAAGAAATTACACGCTCAAATGAAAATGTAACACTGCAGTACTGCATGTACTGCACTGTGCTGTACATCTCATCTTATCTTCCCTACATGCATTACTGCACTTCCAGCATTCTCTGTTTGAAAAGAGACAAAATATGAGGTGGCAGTTAGTCAAATCCAAACTGAGGTCACGGAGAAGTGAACAGCTCAGAGTTTTCTGGTAAACAAAGTTTCTGTTTACTTTTTCAGACATCGTGTGTGTCGTTGATGCCGAACAAACGCGTTGAGTGTATTTCCTTCCTCATAAAACATTTGCAAAGCTGATTTTATTTTGATGAATTTTAAATCCTGCATTGTTTATGTCCATGTTTCATTTGCCTCCTTGTGCATGTGCATCAGAACAAACTAAATGGGAACCCAGTCATAAAAACATTGCTCAGTAGCACTACTAGTGGTCAAGAACTCCAAACGGTACCTTAAAGAGGTATATACAAACATCAAATTGGATGTGAGCAGCTTTAATAACTACTATTGTATTCATTTCAAGCTGTCATTTAATGTAGAATGATGCAAAATATGTGTGATTAATATTCACCTTTGTTTTATGTCCAAGTGGCAAACTCTGGTACTGAAAAGTGAAGCCAATGCGGAAGTGCCTTAAACTTGCATTCTTTCTAACAGCCAGCAGGGGGCGACTGCTTTGGTTGCAAATAACAAGTCTGATTGTATAGAAGTCTATGAGAAAATGAGCCTACTTCTCACTTGATTTATTAACTCAGTAAACATTGTAAACATGAGTTTATGGTCTCAATCACTAGTTTCAAGTCTTCTTCAATACAGCATGATGTTCATTTAGTAAATTATGGTCCCATTTAGAGTCAAATAAACCATAAAGCAGGGGATGCTTTAGGGCGTGGCTACTTTGTGATTGACAGGTCGCTACAACGGCGTTGTCCGTGTTTTTGTCTTAGAACTTTAACCCTTTCACAGTGTGTTTTCAGTTCATGAAAGGTCACCTAAAATTGTCTTATTCAGCATTCAGTTGTACTTAGCTCCACCCTCTCGTGTCACTTCTGGTTGCAAAGAACCAAGATGGCGACGGCCAAAAACCAAGATGGCGATGGCCAAAATGCCAAAATTGAGGCTTCAAAACCGTAGTCCACAAACCAATGGGTGATGTCACGGTCACTGTATTTCATAAAAGCCAATTAATATTTTTAAAATTACACTAACCTCCTATAATTAATTTTAAAGATGTTTCAAATGGTAAAAAAAAACAACTCCAATAGTCACAACTGCAAATTTGTAATAGAACAAATGTAATATTAAATTCCCCAAAGCAGTTAATTTTTTGCTGCCGGGCCAATAAAGAGCCTTATTAACAAATGTAAATGCCAGCTTACAGTTCTTTGTCCCGCTCTCTCTGCATTCAGGGAGATTCCTGTGCGCCACGCATAGTGTGCTCCCCATGGGAAACAGAGGGTCCGTGGTCTGTGGTAATGACCTGCATGGCAAGCAAGCAAATCTTTTTTATCTTTGCATTTGAAAAGCACTGGGAGTTTCGTGTCTGGCAGCTTTCATTCTTAGTGCTAAGCCACGTCCAAATATATTTTAAATTATTCTGTTTTACTGATGTCGATTCACTGATAAAATGAATGTTACAATATACCGGCTGCACTGTAGATCATTGGTGTCAGTCAGCTTCAGCGCTACCTTTTCATTCGTTCATGTTCATCCTTTGAAATGCCTTGTCTATGGTCTAGTATATAGGTTGAGTACATTGCAGGTAACATTTTGAAGGCTACAGTTCTATGAGCGTTGAGCTAACAGATAATTGGTCATATTGAACTTTGAGATTGCATGTATTTGCCTCGCATGACCCTGTAGGAATGAGTATAAAGTTGTGGGAGACGTGGATCTTTGAGATGATCTAAAATACTTTATATGCTACGGGGTGCCACTTGTTTCCTCTGCTGTATTAGTAGACAATGACATTAAATGGCTAGGAAGCATTTTTTCTGTATTTCATTATTCATGTCAACTGAACTCTCACAGTCGGCAAATCCTCTGCAAGGATGATTTGTTAGTTTTATGTCAAAAACTAAAATCACATTTTGTGATAAGGTGGTGTATCATAGCTAATTGGACATTTGTTTTGACAGTGTATAGCTTATTTGGATAATTATTTGGACCCAGTGTTTCTGCATGATTTGTGCAAAGAGGAGAGGTAAAGTGCTCTCTGTATTAGATGCTCCAGTGGGGTGTTTAAATCGTTTCACTTACTGTATCAGCCAAATTGTGGCTACCGGTAATTACAGTTCTCCAGAACCAGCTTGGCTGAGCTGGCAAGCTACTTAATTGGGTGAACGCCATTGTTTACTGTCGGGGAATCTAACTTGAACTAAAACCAAGCAGGAAGACACTTATGTCTTAGTTTGAAACATGTGATGTCTTCATTATTATAATGTAATGTTCCCTAGGTTTTAGGCTTTTACAACACTCTTTCTCCAAAGTACTTTTTTGTCCTTCTAGTATTCTTTTTGGTATCAGATAGTCTCCCCCTTGTAAGCTTTAAATGTCTCTGTAACAGTGATCCAGCTGACATGACTTCAAGCTGACCACAGCCGCTGTTCCTTAAGAAGAATGAAACTGCCAACTTTCTACAGCCACCTTTCTTAAGCCTTCAGGGCCGAGTATTTGATGTTAAAAGACAGATTTTGGGTGGCGTGGTACTTTAAAATTTGACAGAAGGTGTTCCAGTTTCTCATACCTGACAAAAGCTCTGGGTGATGAAAAGATCTGAATGGGAATGCCAGCTACAGTAGCCTACTGTATGTCGCCAGCCTTTGAACCACCAAACGCAGTCAAAAGTATTTTGTTTTAAACATCCTGAGAAGTATCCGGTCATCTGAGTAAAATAACTACACATATTATACTATATATATATATAGAGGAAAAGTTGGATTCTTTAGAAGCACCAAGGCTACATAAGCTATATTGAGGTAATGGTATCTCAGTTTTATAATTGGTATATCCACAGGCTATAATGCATAAGGAGCACTTGATAAGGATACTTTAAGGTCAGTCATCTTATGTAAAACAACTGCCTAGCATTATTCAACATAGTGTGGAGAAAAAAAAAACTCATGCAAAGGTCGCTGAAATAAAATGAAGAGTACCTGCACACTTAAATTCCCTCAAAGAATTTAGCTTTTATAGACAATATTTTCACCCATTTTTACTGTTATCAGTTGTTATTATCACTACCATTCCAATGTTTCAGATGGGCCGAACTGCACCTACCACGTTGCAAGAGTGAAACTTCACGTTGTGAATTGAAACAAAACAACTTTACGGTTAGGCAACAAAACCGCATGTTTAGGTTTAGGAAAAGATTGTGGTTTGCGTTAAAATAACTACTTTTGTTACTTAACTTATGTAGCCTTTGTGTGGTTAGTTACATAGCCCGTACGTTGTGTAACAAAAGTACGGTAAAATAAGTCAGTATAGACTTTTGGTTTCACACGGGACACAAACAGCAGTCTCCTGGGTCAAAGTCCTGTGTTTGTTTGATCCATCCATCCACCCTAACACCCCCCTTTTTGTGGACTTTTGTTGCTGTTTATACGATGCCACTTGACTTCCTCCTTTGCTACCGTCATACTTACTATAGCCACTAGAGGTCGCCGTCGTGTTCTTGTATTCATATCAGTAATCAACCAAGTGAATAAATGATAACAGCCTTCTGAACCTACTAGTAGGTGCACAGGCCCCTTCTAACCCATATCTATGAGGCTGATAACCACTGATAACGCCCAATCAATTGGCTGATAACATTCAACATCCAAGGTTTATCTTCCTCTTCTTCCTCTTTGGCCTTGGTCAAAATGTCACTAACAGAGCTTGTCTTTAAGGGAGGTCTAATTTCAGTGTGGGTACTTTAATTTTAAATCCCTACACACCCATAGTCTGCTCACACCTCTCCTCAAGACTGTGTTGGGTTGCTACTCAGAGAATTCAGGTCATGCACGTAATCTGAAAAATGTGTGTGTTTACATGCCGAGTATCCTGGTACTGTAAACCTGCGTATACATGTAGTAGTCCAATTTCTCACCAACCTTTTTTTGGAAGCATGGCTTACTTATTTTAAACCTGCAATAACCACATTTTTATCCACTGGGGTGGTATAGTGAAAATTTGTCAACACAACACTGACATATATACCTTTTAAGTTGATATGGCAAAGGAGTCGTGTTTCTGGCCACCTGATGAATGTAAGTCCAATATTTACTCTCTTTTAGCTCTGTTTTTGGTCTCCACCACAAATGGATTTTGTGATTTATATATAAATGACTCTCCACAAACAATATTTTTCAATGCACACAAAAATAGTTATGGTTGTATATAAATGTAAAAAAAAGTCCACGTATAAAAAAATAAGGTATAAGGTAAAGTATATGGATAATGGAGAACGACTTGTCTCTTGTTATCCCTCAAAACTTCTGCAGTCCAGTTAGATCATGTACAATGCTGGAGACATCCTTTACAAGGGACAGCTTTGCCACACATTTCCCAACACCTGCTACTGAAGGGGCCACACCTGCAATATTACAGCTTGCTTATCTCTCTGCCTTAAAACTGCCAGTTCCATATTCTCTTAGCAGGATGTAGCCTGTGAGTGACAGCTCGGTATATTACATTTTATTACCCTGCAATGGAAACGCAGTGCGATAGGGCTCTAATCGGGGACAGGCAGTGGCATTCTTTTACATGGCGAGGAGCTCAGTCAATGCACGGATGGCTGATAGGACGAGGATAGGACGATAATCTTTAAACGGGGGTCATTTATTTCCGAGCTCCGCTAGCCAGTGCTGCAACAGTTGTTCATCTGGAGGGGATAAAGAGGCAGCAGCCGGGGGAAGCGAGTCAATTCGAGAGTGTCGCATAGAGGCAACTTTTTAGACGCGGAGGTGAGGAAAGGCGAGCTAGAAACAATATCTGTGCTCCAGTTACAGCTCTGCAGACCATTAGGTCACTGTGCACGGCAGGACAGGAAGTCTCAGGACACCGCTCGCCTGGAGACCCAACACATCAGACTGCTTACCAGCATATTTACAAATTTGATGCAGTAGCACTTGCATTTTTCATTGATGTACAGGAGATTCACTCCGGCGCCCCTGAGGGAAGAGCCTCGGTAATAACAATCCAGAATGGAAATGGGCTGTAAAAGTCTGATGAATAAGAGCAGTTGTTGATAAACCTTGGATCATTGGAATACTCTCTCTCTTCAGGGAGAGGATATTAAATATGTCCTGCTCATGAGACGCATACAGCCAGGTAATTCCCCGGCAGGATTTACAGTCCTCGCAGCCTCTCCGCTTGCAATTAGGAAAGCCTCGCCTTGATTTGTTCCATTTCTCTTCGTGTTCGTCGCAGCGACTGTAATAGTTCTGCATTCTTATCGCCCCGACTCAAGTAATAAAGGGCTTCCTGATACTTGCGGGTGACTTGAATGTAGATCTACTATTTTATTTATCCCCCCATCAGGGGATTAGTTTCGCTTGAGGCTATGATCACTGTGTATGACACACCATTGTAAAAAGGGGAGGCACTACTGAAGTAAACTACTTTAAGATTTATCACACAGCCTGATCATTCACAATGTCAAACAATTGTTATTCAGAATTCTGCAATTATTGTGTGTAACTACACTATTACACGTCTGTCACTCTCAGACTCATCTGCATGACTCTTGACGTCTCATTTAAAGTCTTATGATTTCACCTCGTCCAGCATGTTTCTGCAGCGCTTTTCATAACCACGCGACACACGCTCCCTCGACAGGGAGAGAGCGAGGTGTCATTCCCAAAGAGAGCGCTGGAGTTCCTCTGCCTCAGTCTAAGTGTCAGCCCGCAGCTTATTAAAGCACCGTCAGGCTGGAGGTTTCAGCTACAGAGCTCATGCCATTATGAGTTGCCCGTGGCCCTGTGAGCGGCTTCAAGCGCTGGCTACAGAACGCCAGGTGATTTAATATAGCCTGAAGAAAAGCGGGTCTATATGGATAATCCTCCACGGCCTCTCAGCACTCTTTATGCTCCTGTTCCCTATTCACTCAGCCGTGAGGGGATGGAGGCCTGTTGGAACCAGAGGTGTGGTGGGGACTGGGAATATTTCTCTGTTAATGATGGGATGTTGGAGCAGATATTTCATCGTGGTGTTTGAGAAAAAGGAAAAGAAAAATATATTCAATACCCTATAAATTGAATATTGTATACTGGCGTTGAGAGAGAAAATGTTTGCTGATGTTGAACGATACAGTATATGAATGATGGTGAGGGGGAGTCTCTGATCTTCCTAAATAGCTCCAGGGCTGCCAATAGCAAACATGTCCTAGTGCGGGCATCTGCAAACGGTAGACCGCTGTCCAGACCCGGACAGAATGACGGTTCTATCCAGATCTGTGACCAATTTGTGATAAATGAATGAGAATAAATAATAATCTTCACGGAGCGTTGGGGTTTTTTTTCCAGACAGTCGTGGCTATAGACCGCGGGTGCAGCTAATCCAGTGAATACTGCAATAGCTTCACTCAATTGAGCCCAATCAAATCGATTGTTTACCGTGCATAGACAGTTCACTGGAGAGAACAACGGCGTAAGAGAGAGTTGACTGCATGAAGCAACTGACCTGCTACACTCTGGCTACAGACTGTGTCTCTATTGCAGGGGTGCCCAAACCTTTTCCCCTTGGAGGGCCAAAACTGGAACTTAATGGTGGGTCATGGGCTAAAGGCAAACACCTACTGTATTGTATTGTTAAGATGCAAAATGGTACTGGGATCCCAAGTTCCCCCAATTGAATATTCTTTTAGCTTTTACATAGCTAACCCCTTGAATTAATTGGGTTCGGTTCCCAAGCTTCAGCCTCAGAAAGACAGTAAAAGTCAGCTCGCAATCCCGCAGGTCTTATAATTAAAAAAGAAAAACTCGATAACATCTGGCGAGGCAAAATCAAACCATACTTTGGGCATCCCTGCTCTATTGTATTCCGTACAAGTTCAATGTGTCTGCATGTTAAAGGTATCCTACTTTGAAAATTGACACTAAATATTGTTTGTACTCTTTGAATTTAAATTGAATACCCCTGTCCTAGTGTGTCCCCCTTGGACAGTGTTGTAATCACTGGGAAAAGGTTTGAGCCACAGCATGAACAGGGGTTCACATGGAGAGCCCGGATGGCTCAGATGCTACTCTGATGCTCTCCTTTACAGTACCAAAAAAAATCAGTGAGTCAAGATCCAAAATGTGAACCAGGTGATTTGAGAGCAGACGAAGAGCATTCCCGTCCTCGTGACCCAGAAGTGATTTTATTTCTTTATCAAAACGTACTTATACCTCATGAAGACTGTAATTATTCTCTATTTAACAGGTCTTCCAATGCCATGCCCCTTCTCACCCTCAACAAGGTTATTTTCATATAATTTGACACTGGCACTCTAAACTCCCTCTGCCTTAGACTTGTGATGGAGGATTTTCTCAACCTGCTGTATTGTGGGCTGCAATAAATTGAAATGAAATACCTGCAAAACTAAAACATCTTCACACTTCAGATTTCATTTTTTTTTTTAAAAAGTGCTCATTTTACTTTAAAATTGCCAGGTTTAAATCCTAGATGCCAACTGCCACCGACGGGGAACATGTCAAATTAGTGTCCAGCCAAAGCTGCTATTGTGATCTGATCCTGCTGGAGACGGCAATTCTGTCTCTGGGACTGAGTCAAACTTTTGGCCTATGATCACAGTTCCTCCCTGAAGGGGGAAGAGGAAGATTTTATTACTGAAAATGAACAGAACTGCCCCTTAAAGAGCGTCCAAAGTCGAACTTAATTAGTTTCAATGGAGGGTTTGACTGTCTCATGTCTTGGTCTCAGAGGCGTATTCACACTGACAAGAATGCAGGTTTGGGAAAGAGCATCCTTTTCTGTTGTGTTTTTTTTTGGCTTTAAATGTATTATATTCAAATGCAACCAGCTTCAATCCAAAACCAGCTTCTGATATTCAAACCTGAAACTGGCAGAATAAGATTGTTTTGGTTTTTGTACACAAATCTGAAACTGCTCGTAGTTCCCTACATATGGCACTCTCCCTCTCTTAGCCCAAAGTAATTACTGCTGCTCATGCTGTCAGATGTAAAGCACGAAGAGATGGATGTGAGAAAACAAGGCACTGTAAGAAACTCCTTGTTAGAGCTCTGTGCACCCCGGACTCGCTGCGAGTCTCACGACGTTCCTGCTGTTCTTATCAAATCTGCTAAAAAAACAAAACTGGTACTTTACTGAACTAATCTGTTTGTCCTTGTTTAGGAACATTCACAGTATAGATTACTTTGCTTCTGCATGTGCACACTGTTGAGTGACACATTTTGTGGTGATCCCAAAGGGATAGTCTCAAATACAGTGACTTACAGTAAATTTGCAACTTGCCTTTGCAGAAACCTCTCAGCTACTTGACAGCCTCCCTAACCAAAGTTTCACACTGCCAACCCATTTGACCGACATTATGGAAAAGCCTTTAGGCCCTGAGTGTGACCGCGAATCTAAATCATGAACACGCTTACATGTAGTCAGTCTAACGCTGCTGAATAATAGCAGGCTGTTGGTGCGTGCCTTATTAGATTGACGTGGTGCGTGGACATGGGCAGGTGCTGCCAGCGGGACAGCGGTGTATAAATAAGGATGAGAAGCCATTTAGAAAGGCAAAAAGGTCTCAGGAACATGACTTTGCATCCCATTAAATTCTCTTGTTACATCTTAACAGAGAGTAGCAGCAGGGGATGCGAGGCCCTGGCGTGAGTGTATAGGCATGAGAACGCACAGGGATTCATACAAGTGCACACAGGAGTAGAACACATATGTCAGCTTGTTTTCACACGTTATGGATATATCATTTGTTGACAATTTTTTTTT
>CAKALG010018687.1:0-11790 GCA_916700815.1 Helicolenus hilgendorfi | reverse complement strand
CAATCTCCCGCAATGGCACGCTAAATCTGGGTGGGTGAGCAAGGCCCTTTACCCCCAACCGCCCCAGTGGAGCTGCTCAGTGGCCAGCAGTTCAGACTGTGGTTGTACTGGGCTGCTTCCGGGTTTGAATGTGCAACTGTGTGAATGTGATCAGGGCGTTCCTGAAAAACAGAGCATTGCTCTCAGTGACACTCCCCTTTGAATAAATAAAGGTGAAAAAACATGTTGTCACAGCAGGAGAAAAGAGCACAGGTGTAATTAATAACATGAATTAAGGCCGCATTCATTGAGGTGTGCCTGCAGAGCCATCGTTAATGTTATGAGTTCCACCTGTGCTTTTCCTGCTTTGAGCAGTCAAAATGTCTGCTGTGGAAACAGCATTTTAAATGACTCAACCACATAGTTTAAATTTGCAAAGTGATACAGAATGGGGAATAATTAATGTTTTCTTCCAGGCTAAAGGAAGAGTACATCCTTCTTAGTGCCGACGGACCTCATCGCAATGTGCTCAAATTTAAGCCCCCCATGTGCTTCACTACGGCGGACGCTGACCTGGTGGTGGGGAAAATCGACCACATCCTCACAGGTACTTCACATTTTATTCTCTGTGGTGTTGTCTAGGGTGGTGGTGCCGGAGCATGCTGCCGCCTGTCTGGATTGTGCATTATTTAAAAGGATCAAGTTGTGTAATGTTGGCCTACTGTTGCTGAACGAGCTCTCAATGGTGTGTGTTGTTGTGTCTGTGTTTCCAGAGCTTGAGGAAGCATTGGGCTTGAAGTTGCACAACGAATCTTTAGAGAATCAAAGCAGTAAAAGGAAGGTAAGTGTGACTATTTTAAACGTCCAAATTGTATCCTCTCCGAAGCATCCGAGAGAATCAATTAAACCAAAGATAGTTTCTGGACCAAAGCTTTAGTCTATTAAACTTGCATAAAGAAGACAAACATAGAATAGACAACCATAACATAATGCTACATTTTCTTGTTTTTCCAACGTCTTTGATTTCCAATTAAACTTCATCTCTTCACGGTTTTATCTCAAGCTGCCAGCTGATGAAAATGGACACCAGTGTCACAGTGGGTTAGCACACAACAGAGGGAGCAGTCGAGGAGTTCCTCAACAACCCAAACGCCTCAGGACATAACGCTGCCTACGAACACAGTCACGGCTGTGACGTGTCAACACTTTATCTCTTACATAGTTAAAGAACTGGGACCAGACATTATAAACTTTAGAGGGGACAAAATGCTGAGGGAAAAAAATTAAAGTGCCTTTGTATGTAACCTAATGAAAAATGTTTTTACATTAATAATATACTGTATATCGCTGAAATTGCAGTGTCTTCTCAGGTATTATTTTTAAAATTACAGTTAGGAACCAAGCCACTTGTTCAGCCTAACATGTCGATAATGGTTTTATTTTGGTGCAAAAAAAATCATTATTTTAATAAGTCATTAATTGTGCGTCTTACTGTGCTGCACAATCTGTATTCTCTTTGTATTTTAATTCCTGCCAACATTCACTTGACCATGATTTTCAGGGATGTTTAATCAACCAAAATGTATTTTATCAAAACATTCAATGGTGTCTTAATGGTGACATTAAAATCAACTTTCAGGGATGAAAGTGTGGAGTACCTGCATAGACCATTACACATTATGTGATGATCAATATGTATTAAATATCGAATAAAATACTGTATGATACTTCATTGATGAATGGGGGGGAACTTCTGACCCTGACCTCGGCATACTAGGACAGTGGTTCTCAAACTGGGGGTTGGGACCCCCAGGGGGGTCGTGAGATAAGTTTGCGGAGGTCACCAGATGGTTGTGGAGAAAAAAATAACATTTTAGACTGGGAAATGTTTTTTTTTTACATGACATAGCTTATACCATGTCATGTAAAAAAAAAACATTATAATATGCCTCAGAATAGATTTTATTGAGTGTGTTTGTGAGAGTCACAGTACGCTTGCACGAGTATCTGACGGGGGATTTCTGGACGCGTCAAAAATCCAGTGTTCAGAGCACTTTGGGCATCGCCAAGGTACTAGCTGTTAAAACTTAACGACACCAACTGGGTTATTCTGGAGGGTTGCGACTCGAAAAGGTTGAGAATCACTGTTCTAGGAGGGTCGACTTGAATCAAGTGCATGTGGAATAAACATTGAAGTGAACACTACCTGTACTGAGTAAAAGCCTATATCTCATCCCACTCTGTCTCGAGCAAACGAACAAAGACACTGTTTGACAAGTCTGCAATTATTGCCCAATGTTCCCATATTCCATCTTAACAGAGACTGATGGTTCCCAAAAGTTTGGTTATTTGCATGTTAAAGAGTGCTCAGTCAAAGAGAGGCTCCTTCCTTTGGTGCCCAGAGAAGAAGAAAAAATAATATAGTACATCTATGGTGTTCATGAAAGACCAAAGATGTTCCCTAGACTTGGCTAAAGTCTCAGGAAGGAAGTGACATCTAGTATCCCAGCAGGCAGCTTAGAACAAAGCAATAAAGACCCCACAACACCATTATATTGTAGGTGGATGCTTTTATGTCCCATAGTTTGACTTTTTGTCATTTGAGGTTTGTACAAAATGAATAGACACTGGATAAGATGAAGGCAGAGAGGAGTGAGTGGCAGTATTAGATATTTTCATAAGAGCATGATGTGTCTGAGGGTTGAAGGTACAGCAGCACTTTAGGACTGCTTTCCTGATGGGCGTGGAATACTTCCTCCCCTTTTATTACTTCTAATATGTAGTTAAATTTTAGTTTACTTCCTGATTGCATTAGGCAATGATTTACCATATTACATGTTTTATCTGTGTAGTGTCTGATGTACTAGTATTTGGACTTGAGGAGCTACAGCTGTGAACTGCATTTCTCATGTTTAAATGCATGACAGCACAGGTGCGCTCCATTTGACATCATTACAAGCTCTAGTATTTCCGTTTGTCAAACATCTGATTTAATGAGAGTCAAGTGTGACAAAAAGTTTCATGTTATCGTTAAATTATTGCATTGGACTTAAATAAGCAAAGCCTTGTTCTCTCATTTGATTATTTCTGGCCTTCTGAAATCGTAGCATTGTGTCATGAGTGGGATGATGTATATAAACTGCCTTGGATGATTTTAATCGTAGCCTAGAAACAGAGAATATATGAATAATCGTGAGCAGTCATGTCATATTAAGGTATTAATGTACTATTTCAACACATGTGATATTGTTTAATGTTTGTTTCCACACAGCTGGAAAACAAAGATTTATCACAGCTCACGGTGCAGAAAGTTATCGCCTCCCTCTCCGAGAATACAGGTTTAAGACGTGCCACAATTATCAGCAGATGGTGTTTTTAGCAGATTCGGCATCTTCCACTGTGTGTAATGGGGTGTACTATATGCACTGCTGAACCAAATAGCAACAACTACACAGAACTGTGAGGTAGGTCTGATTTTCATCAGAGGTGAAAATCGCAGACTAGAAACAGTCCTTTGTCATTTATTTCTAATGTGAAATCTTAAAATCTCTGGCATTCACTTAAAAAGCAATAACCATAAGCACTAAATAAATTGTGCACTTGACTGATGAATAATATATCTCTATGAAATCGCATGAGTGTCAGGAGGCTCAGAATTTGAGGCTCATTACTGTCTTGTTACTGGAGGTTACACCTCAGTACAATGTGGCAATGTTGAGGAAACACTCCTGCCTGGTAGCTTTATGACGCCACCTTCTGGAGGGCAAATCACAATGCTTGTGTGGAATTCACATCTCCTAAATACTGGATATGCAAACAGGCCATAAAATGTGTATATGTTAGGGCTGTCAATCGATTAAACTATTTTATTTATCATTTTTTATTAGTTCAAAATGTACCTTAAAGGGAGATTTGACAAGTATTTAATACTCTTATCAACATGACAGTGGGCAAATATGCCTGCTTTATGTAAATGTATGTATAGATTTATTATTGGAAATCAATTAACACAAAACAATGACAGATATTGTCCAGAAATCCTCCCAGGTACTGCATTTAGCATACAAAATATGCTCAAATCATAACATGGCAAACTGCAGCCCAACAGTCAACAACAGCTTTCAGTGTGTCAGTGTGCTGACTTGACTATGACTTGCCCCAAACTGCATGTGATTATCATAAAGTGGGCATGTCTGTAAAGGGGAGACTCGTGGGTACCCATAGAACACATTTTCATTCACATATCTGGAGGTCAGAGGTCAAGGGGACCCCTTTGAAAAGGGCCATGCCAGTTTCTAAGTTTGGAGCGTTATTTAGCCTCCTTTGTGACAAGCTAGTATGACATGGTTTGTACCAATGGATTCCTTAGGTTTTCTAGTTTCATATACCAGTATCTTCACTCTATCTTTAAAACTGAGCCCGCTACAATCTAAAAATTGCAAGTTGCGTTAATGCATTTAAGAAATCAGTAGCGTTATAATAAATTTGCATTAACATGTTATCGCGTTAACTTTGACAGCCCTCATATATATTTATTTATTTCCATCTTTGCCCGGTGTGGCTCTTGATATGTTAATGTAGAAAATGACTAAATATGTTTATGATAGACAACAGTATATACATGACGACTGCAAGGAGCTCTGAAAAGAAGATTTATTTCACATTCTTGTACAAAAATGCAACTGTGACACGTTCAAGGCTTTTTTTCTTTACAAAAACATACAATTTAACGATTATTCAGACTCCCCTCTAAATGATTCCCACAGTGCTAATCCTGATTCCAAATCGGTGGCTCCATGCCAACAGTGTTCAGTGACTTCCTTTCCTTTTTTTCTTCTCCAGTGGCCAAGATATTTCACCTGCTGCATGATGGCACTTCTAGCTTCTTTTAGTAACAAGTGAAATTGAATTTCTCAAGTTTGCTACAGATGCACTCTACTGAGAGGATATCATGACCGAATTGGTCATTATGATGTGCCTGGAACTTTGATGTATGTGATCCTCTGCTGCATCAGTTTGCTTAGAAATTTGGAAAGAAATAGAGGGAAGGAAGTCAGTGAGCACCAGTGTGAGACTGTCAGTGCAGCCAGGTCTAATTTCTTTAGCAAGGTCAGTGCTTTCTGTCCTGAATGGTTATTGATTATATCAAAGGTTGCGTTTATCCATATTTTTAGTTGAACCCCGATGCATTTGATGTCCTCTGTCCGTCCATCAAGAGAGCTCTTTTTGTCTTAGCCCATGAGGTATCCTCTGAAAAGACAAAATATGAATTTGTTAAAACACTTAAACAACAAATGTCAGTTCAGAGAATTGCAGATCATTTGCCTTACAAGGGCACAGAAACAAGATTAGACTTACGGCAGCTTCATGCGCATGAACACTCTAGCCATGAAGAAGCTGAGGAGAACGCTCACAAACCCGATGAAGAGCAGCAGGAAGCGGTTGAGTTTAGGAATGTTTGGTGCGTTGGAGCGGTCCAGGATTATGAAGCCCAGGCCTCCCATCGTAAAGAGGAAACTGGAAGCCAGTCCTTCCATAATGTACTGCCCATTTACTCTGAAAAACAAAATGTGCTTACATTAGCTATGCATTATTTACTGGGGCTTAAGTATGACGTGGCCATCACCAACTTGCTCCTTGCTTTAGTTTGTTGAGATGCCCACAATGTTTTGACTGACGTACCTGTATGCCAAAAAGGCAACTGGCCGCTGGTGTCCATGCTCATCAGTCATTGAACCCACACTTGGTGGCTCTACAATAACATCGTAGATGATACCTATAATGTAGGAATAAAACAGACCATAAAACAACCATAAAAACAAACTTAGTGTAAGCAGCGTTAAAGGTCCGCTATCGTGCTCATTTTCAGGTTCGTACTTGTATTTTGTGTTTCTACTAGAACATGTTTATATGCTGTAATGTTCAAAAAGACATTTATTTTCCTCACACTGTCTGCCTGAATATACCTGTATTTACCCTCTGCCTGAAACGCTCTGTTTTAGTGCATTTCAACGGAATTGCGTTACTAGGCAAAGGTTTGGGTCCATGTTTACTTCCTGTAAGCTGATGTTATTCACATACACTGCAACAGGAAATAAACTGGGACACATTTAGAATGTTTGTTTAAAACCATGTAATGGTCTAAATATTGTGTATTTGTGACATCACAAATGGACAGAAATCCAGACGGCTTGTTTCAAACGCACAATTTCTAAATATGGGCTGTGTGTGTATAAATATATATTATTTTTTTCCCTTTTTCTTTTTTTTCCTTTTCCTCATAAAAAATAAAATGAAATATGGATAAAACAAAATGGAGAAAACATGAATTAAAGAAAGAAAAAAATAAACAAAGAAAAATAAATAAACAATAAATAACAGAATAATAGAATTTATAGATTACAATTACAATTGAATGCCACATAGACCGAGATGCATTAAGGTGCTAGCTTGACTGCAGTCAGCTTACTCTCTCGTTCATTAACGTTATGTTTAACTGCGTTAACGTTAACCAGATGTTTTACAAATGCAACCAAAACCAACAATATATGTCATTATTTCAACCGCACAAGAATGAGCTTCAACTTTGTATCAATACTGACACTATGTAGATGTAATGCTAACCAGCTAGCCGTCTTGTTTAGCTTAGCAGATCCGTTTACCTCCTGTGATGAGAAAGTAGGACACGATCACGACCGCGTACACAGTCATGGCCGACGGCATGTGCAGCCACGACGGCTTCTTCAGCTTTATGTTGGGGCATTCCAGCAGAGCAAACGGTAAACTGTATATTGTCTCCATGGTTTATGAAGAAACTGTCTATAGCTACTGATCAGCTGCTGCTGCTGCTGGCCAAGATCCGTCTGCGGCTGCGCAGCGACTATGTTGACGTGTCCCGGAAGTACATCCTTCTGTATATCCCTTTTTTTTTGTATTGAAGAAAATTAATTTACAAACATTAAGGCTAATCTAAACTCATTACTCCTAACATACAAGGCACAATTGGATAGAAAAGATAACTTAAATTATAAAAAAATATACAATAAAAATAAAAGGGGGTAGAAAATAATTCAAGGAACAAAAGAGAAATGCATAAATAAATAAATAATAAGACTGCACTCTTTCATAGTGGCTCTAGGGGTCATCATCATATATGTTCAGTTCTTCATAAGCTCTGAGGAGACACTTTGCATGTTGTCCTTTCATTAGTCTTAAAGCATTGAGGTGATTGTCCACAAGGTCCCTTTTGAAAACGGAAAATAGAGGTTTCATTTTCCTCCATTTGGATGCATGGATGACAAAATTTGCCAGCAGTATCAGATTGTTCAATATTAATGTCCTTCATGTTAATACCAAACACAATATTTTCTCTTGTGAGAGGAGCAAGTATTTGGATTTTGGTTGACAGCCAGTCCTGCTAATCTTCCCAGAATGCCACAGAATATATGCAGTTGAAAAACAGATGCTCAGTAGTTTCAAGGAAGTACATCTTTCTGTATATCCTTGTATCCTTTCCTACAAAGTGTTCATTATCATATCATGGATGTACTGTCATAGGTTTATATTCATAGATTTTATTAGGCGAATGGTGTGATTTTCCCCTTTAAAACTAAAATATGTCCCAACATAAAACAGACAAAATTAACTTCTCTCCCATATCCATTATTATTATTATCTGCAGTGGCGTTTCTATCCATCCATAAATACATGCATTTCCTTGAGTTGAACACTAGAGGGCGTAATCCGTATAACATACAGATTTATGGACACTAAACCAAACTGTGGAACTAAATAACAGCAATTTAGTGTTTGGAAAAAATAAATAAAATTGCTTTGATTTCTTCAGAGTACAGCAGTCATCTCAATTTCTTGTGACCACAACATTGACTAGTTCCTAGTTAACCAGTTTAGCAAATTAAACTGACTTGGCCCAATGTAGTACATGTAAATGTTTTTTTTTTAATACAGTAAATACATATTCATTTATAAGATTTAAAGTAGCTTGCGTCTAATTTTCAGCAGCTTAACCATGGCTTATGCTCCATTTTGGGTACAGTAAAATGCATCTTGATGACTGGCCAGGATGAGTTATTTAACCAAAGTTAAATCAGAAATTTTTCAATCTTCCCAAAATCACAGCATACAAATATTTAGGGGATAGAATGGTGCATTAGGTAGCCACATTTGTTGATCCATTTTAAAACGCTACATCCAAACTTCAAACTTAACTATCCATTTAAGAAAGGGGGTTGTTTTTTAAAGTAAGTCAGGCGTCGTTGCCATTTGTTTTTTCTTGACATTAACACAATCAATTGAAATGTTGACATTATTCTAAAAGGTTGTTACGGTCAAAAACAGTCCTGACTAATTGCAGACCATATTGTATTTGGCCAAATGTAAAACTTAATTTAAAAAAAAAAAAAAAAAAAGTACAATAATTCTTATAATGCTAACATTGTTCAACATATTTGCAATAAATCCTAATTTATCAGATAGAAGGATTTCAAAGTTAACACACCCAGTCACACAGATTTCCTCCCCTTTCAATTAAATACACCAAGACATTGCAAATCACAACAGAAAATGGATTTGTTTGTCATTTTTTATTGTGGCAATACAAATACACATTTTACTTAGATTTCTGGCTCTGTGCCTGTGCCTTGAGCACCTTGACAACGATCTTCTGCTCCTCAATCAGGAAAGCACGCTTGATCCTGAGAATGAAAGCAAAACAGACAATTTAGAAATAATGCATTAGCCAATCAAAACTCACATCAACGTAATCGGAGACTGAATTCATTATTCTCTTTTCAATGTTTTCATTTAACTGTCGTGAGATGAAGGGAAACGCTTCTTTTACCTGTCACGCACACACTTTGCGCACATGGAGCCTCCGTAGGCTCTGCTGACGTGCTTCTTGGTCTTGGAGAGCCTCATCAGAACCTGAGGTCTAACAGCCCGGATCTACAAGACAGAACAGAAACACAATGAGAACAAATTCACATGTACTTACTTAGAAAAATTGACAAACACCACACTACAAATGCAGTGGAGCATGCAGACAGTGTGCATGCTTGAAGACAACCAAACTCTGCACTACTCAATGACAAAGGAAAGGGTTTGAAGCATCCTGAAAGATGGAGGATTTGAGCAGTATGTTCTGCAACCTGGAGCAAAAAAATACTTTTGCCCCTCAAGTAGTGACAAGTTTGATTCTACCATGGTCACAAATACCTGTATGGTATTCTTAGAATACCAGCCTGCCACCCTTTTTACACCGCTATATTCCAAGATCAGCACTACTGCTCGACTGTGATCAATCAAATATGCCCTTACTTTAGTGTGCTCTTTTGCCTTCAGGTGTAAACTACATTAATTCTGACAAGCGGAATCTGAAGCACCAGAAGATGTATCCACATATTGAGGTAAGTGAACCAGTTCACAATTAGGCTAGCAATCCACTAACTTGTGCTAGCTTGTGAGTTCTCTTTTTCAAGGCAACTACTCAAGGCACCGATTTCATTAAGATGGCTTTGTTTTTAGGTTTACCAGTGTAACAGTTGTATTTAAAATAACTGGTTTGAGCAGGTTAGATAAAAATCCTTGATTACTGATTACAGAATTAACAGTAACTGTTTTCATTACACAAGTCCTTTTCAGCTTGGGTGCTGTTTAACATCAACATCCAAATTAATTCCTAAATTTTAGCTCACTAAGTGCATGTTCAATGAAAATACCAGTTCAATCGTTTCCAACAAGAGCATGTGAACTAGCATTGTAACTACCATCTATCATCTGTTTCAAATGGAAAAAGTACTGACAGATGCCTACAATGTTTGCAGAACATTAAGTAACATCAGTTAGTTGGCCTGCTTTCAGTCCACAGTAGCACAGCCCCCCCCAAGAAAGAAGGCATCCTCATTCACTTTGCCACTTAGGGGGAAATGTTGCTGAATGGCTACAGACAGTTACATTACTCCTGACTTTAACTTTCAGGATGCAAAACGAGGCAAAAATATACTTCTGTATCTTTGTCAGCTTGTGTCAGTGATGCAGTTCAAGTTCAAACCTCAGAAGTGATTGCTTAAAGATTGTTTTCATGGACCCCACATGCACAAGCTAGCTACACTCTGAATATTTGACATGCTTTTGAGTATTAGTCTTTCTGTTTTTGCACCATTATGCTTACAGGAGAGGGCCCGCATTTATACTAAACTGCAAGTCATGGGAGCTTTGTTGATACCTATTCAGTACCTAATCTAAATCACATCCAATGCACATTAAACTTCCAAGATTTATTCAGGGAAGCAAGAGGAAAAAGAATTTCCTCGTTTGTCCAACAGATAGTTGTAGTGTTGTTGCATAGTAATGGGTCTAGGAAGAACATCAACCATACTACCTCTGATTTTGATGGCAGTTTTAAATGAGACCAGAGGCCTGTACTTCGAAGCAGGATTTGGCGTTAGTGAGGTAACTTCAGGGTTAGCCCTGGGTTTTCCGTCCTACAAAGATGGATCACTTCTTACCGGGGTAGATCACCATGCTCCGGAGCAACTAATATTCCAGATAAGAGACCAACTCGTATAAAAGCACTTCCTACCAACCAATCAGAGCTCTGTGCGGTGATTGTATGATAATATTACACACATATGAAGAAGTTCAAGTCATAATCCAAACTAAAAACAACACAGTTTGAACTGACAAATGCAGGAAGGACAGCTGGATTTATGCAGAGGGTGTTTACCGCTTCGGATTATATTTTTATATTCATTTTTTTTTTTACTTGCTCTTGAGTCCGTTTCACACCGCCTGAGAGGGGGAACACAGCTGAAAGACGGTTTATATAGTCATCGATGCCACTTGATACTCACGGGGTACACAGAAGTGTAATCCATTCATCTATTACACTCCTAAAAGCTATTTATATTTAGACGACTATATCTTGCTTTTGAGTGTTCCGTTAAGTTAATAACTTAATTTACGCATTCACACATCTGGAGTTTTTTTCTTTTGCCAGCTGTCCTTCCTGCATTTGGCAGCTTCAACTGTGTTACTTTTGGCCTGGATTAAGTGTTTAACTTCGTATTTGTCTAAAATAGTTTCTTCCTTTGTTAAATGTGCCGCTCTGTCTGTCTGTGGACTTGTCCATGTCTGTGATTGGTCTGTTGACCTGTCCATGTCTGTGAATGGTCAGATGCTGTAAACACCGCCTAGTTTATGTGAATGCGCTCACAGCCAGACTGAGAAACCCTGGGTTGACTAACTGAGTTGATAACCAGCTTTGTAATACAGTTTAGCGAGATCTCGTTTGTTAGGGTAAGTGAAGCCGGATAACGAGAAGATACCCTGGGTATGTTGAACTTGCTTCGTAGTACAGACCTCAGGGTGGTTGGGACACACAGATCTCAAATGCATGCACCTCTTTACTCAGACCAGTCACTGCACACATTCAGCTTACTGGGGGGGAAGCAAAGAGCCTTCACTAAAAATACAATAACTTGACTTACTCCACGCAGTCTTCCTGGGCAGATGCCACATGCTGACTTGGGAGCTTTGCCGACCTTCTTGGTGTACAGGTACACAATACGGTTACCGGGCGTCCGGGACCTAAAGAACAGAACAGCAGCGGAACAACGATAGAGATTACACAGCTGGTCATAAACTGAAGATGCAATGATGTTAGTCAGCTGTCCTAAGCAGCAGTCGACATAGCAGAGACATTGTAGCGTTAGAAAGTTCACTCACAGTCTGGTTTTGTTGGAGGCGGTGTTGTAGGACAACCTACGACGGTAAGTTAGGCGCTGCACCATG
>CAKALG010018686.1:0-14426 GCA_916700815.1 Helicolenus hilgendorfi | reverse complement strand
TGACGCAAAGTCCGCAGACGTGGACTACAAGTCTCGTCACTGGAGCAAGAGTCCCCGGCCACTAAGCAGTCTCTGCCGGCCAGTATAACCTCTAACAGAGCTGTGTCAGAGGGAGAATCAGAGCACAACACAGAGCAGAGAGATGAGGGGGATTGGAGATGGCAGTTGGAGGCGTAAGATGAAAATAAAGAATAAAGGAGAAGCTAGCTGAACTCAGACACAAATGTCAGGAATAAAAAAGGAAGAGAGCAGGAAAGAAAAGAACATTTTTTAGGGACACAAATGTGAACCGTTGTAAGGGGATAAAGAGCATTAAGTTAAATCAACTGGGTGGCTTATTGTGTAAGTCTGAAATTGTGAGAATGCACAGGTGAGATTGTTTTCAAAGTGTGTTATCATTACAGGACTCCTCTCACAACAACCAGTGAAATTTTAATGATGTAGTTGATGCGTCTCATCGCTCTGTTGCTTCAAAACTTGAGATGAATTATGCATCTTATGTTTGGTGGAACTCTTGAGTCAGCATGAAAAGATATTGTGTGTGATGGACTGTTTTCAGTCCACTATTGTCAGGATGAGGGACAATCAAGAAAGATTTACTCTATGGTTTGATTGCTAGGTCGCCAACACGGCGTTGTCCGGTCTGAGTGTTGTCTGTGTTTTCATTTTAAAACTTTAACCCTTTCAGTTCATGAAAGTTAATAGTAACATTTTGGTCACCTAAAAATGTCTTATTCAGCATTCGGTTGTACTTAGCTCCATCCTCTTGTCTCACTTCTGGTTGCAAAAAAAACAAGATGGTGACGGCCAAAATGCCGAGCTCGAGGCTGCCTTGAAACAGCAGTCCATAAACCAATGGTGATGTCACGTTGACTACGTCCACTTCTTATGTACAGTCTATGGTCCAAACTCCAGATTAAGATAATCTCTACATTTACTGGATAGATTGCCATGCAATTTAGACTTAATCTAGTGCCACCATGAAGTTGAAATTTGTAATTTTTCATCAGGTCAAAGTTTTAATGTGTCCAACACTTTGGTTTATTACCAAACACTGTACCGGCAAAACTAACTACATTTCCATCAGCCTCAACTGTACTTTGTGTTTAGTGCCAATTAGCAAAATTAGCATGCTAAACTAAGATGGTGATAAAATGATAAATGGCTGCATTTATATAGCGATTTATCCAAAGAGCTTTTCAATTTGCCTCATTAAACCATTCCCACACACCCTTCAAAGCCTTTAAAATTCATACCAGATATTTTACAACTGGAGGAGAAGAAGACTCTTGATGGTTGAAAGCTTGGGGTATGAATGAATTCATTCTTCTGTCTTTGTATCCAAAAAGAGACTATTGTATAAAGCAGTTCAGCTTTTTTGTCCGTGGTACATTATTTCTTCCACACACATTTAATATTTCTCTTCTTATCAAGATTTCTTTAATCTAAACTCTGAAAATCTCGGTATTTTTACCCATGATCTCAAATTGATAATAACTTGGCTCGAGTTCATCGAATCCATTATCTTACAACTGGATCTGCAGGCTGAATTAGTTAAGCTATTGTTACCAACTTCTCTCACAGAGTTTAACTTATGAAACCTTGTTTTTTTTTTAATGCATGCTGAATATGTGCGTATTAAGCAGTTACTGTGTGAAAGATCTTGAGTGGCAGACTTAATACAAATGCTAAACCACGCTCTCGCTGATTCACTGACTCACCTTGTCCTGAGCGGCTTTGACTCCCTTCACTTCTGCTGTAAGTCTATTCAGCGAGCCAGAGAACTTGAATAATAGGTGCGTGTCATGTACAGAATATACAGAGTACATTAACAAGTGAAAGAACTGTAGATATTCATCTGTTGCTGTGGTTGAGAAGCCCATGCAGCACCATGTCCGTTCATTGAACTCCATGTCAGTGCGCCAACATAACAGCTGGTGAGACGGGAGCTGCTGTTGGTTTTCTTTTGCATCGCTGGGCTCGAATGGCAGGATAAATACTTTGGGTAAACATGTGGGATGAAGAGAAAAAGTGAAGTCGTGTCTGCACTAGCAGTACTGGTAGTTGTAGAAATGAAAATGCATTATGATGACTGCATTATATGATGTTATGGCTCTTTGTTGTCGTACAAACAGCTGACATGTTAATTAAAATGTAATAAACTGCGGTAGCTTTTATATCCTGCTGTGTCTCTTGAGATTGAGTTGAGTCGTAATTGTTCAAAGGAAATGTTTATTTGAGCGAACGAAGCTCTACATACTCACAGAGACGGGGGTTTGCATCCTGAGTCCCATCTGTGTTTTAGGCAACAACAACACTTTGCTTAAGGTTAAGGAAAGATTGTGATTTTGGTTAATTGTTGATGAGCACATTGGGCCTCATGCAAGAACCGCTCGTACAAACAGATTCATTCATAAGCGGCTTGTACGAGTGATTTAAGAGAATATTCTCTTATTTTTAATTTTCTTTGGTATGAGCACAATTTACGAGTGGACCAGAGGCCTGTACGGAGGAGGATTTGGGGTTATAGCGAGCTAACTTAAGGGTTAACCCTGGGTTTTCTTTCCGACAATGGTCACTTCTTACCGGGGTATATCGCCATGGTAAATGATGCTGAACAGCTAACATGCTCCGGAGCACGTTATGTTCGATATTTATGTTTATATATTTATTTTTTTTAGCCTCTCCCAAGTCTGTTTCACTCCGTCGAAGTCAGGGACGCAGCTGAAAGAAGGCTCAAATAGTCATACACACTTCTACAATATCAAAGGACATAATGAAGTGTAAGCTATTCGCTCTATTCTCCAATGTTTTTTATAATATCAACGCCCCATCCAGACGATTATATCTAACTTTTGAGTCCTTGAAATTAATAAGTCTGTTAATTTACGCATTTACACAATAGTATTTTTTTCTTTTGCCAGCCGTCTAACCTGCATTTGGCAGCTTCAACCACGTTAATTTTAGTCTGGATTATATGTTTAACTTCTTAGTATTTGTCTTATATTATAGTTTGCTCTTGGTTTGTAAAATGTGCCGCTGAGCTGACAGTAGACTCGTCCATGTCTGTGATTGGTCAGATGCTGCAAACACCGGCCCTTTCATGTGAACGCGCTCATAGCCAGATTAGGAAACCCTGGGTTGATTTACCAAGTTGATAATCAGCGTCATAGAAGTATGTTGAGCTCGCTTTGTAGTGCAGGCCTCAGACCTGTCGTAGGAGTCATGAGCAATTAGTCCGCCATTATCCAAACCTATATTTTTTCCTAATGGATTGTATATTTCATTACTTTGAAAGAATTTAGAGTTTGAAAATCCAATATAAATTACACTTCATAATTATGTTGACATTATCCTGTGTGACTCTACAATTAGAATTATAATATATATTGTATATAATAGGGTATATGGAAAGTGTAACCAGGCGCGTCAGGCTGGCTTCTTTTGGATGTGCGTCAGGCCCTTTTGGAAGAGTGCGGGTCATTATGCGGGTCATTTACGCTGTTATCTAACTTTAGGAGCGTTTGCTGAATCTGACGTGGCACACTCGTATGAGCCCACAGTATGGAAAGAAGTAAGAGAAAGTTAAGACGGAATACGAAAATGTTCTTGCATGAGGACCATTGTTTCTTGTGATCTCAGCCACTGCTGACTTTTGCTTTATTGAACCAGACCTTGAAGTGGTCTGATGGATGAATAAAAACAACTCTATTGCAACCAGTTGGGAACCAGGCCTGTACAATACACACAGTAATATGCAGCAATAGGAGCTCTTACAAAAACATCATTATACACGTCAAGATGTTGACCCCAGGTGTATGTAGACAATTAGCAGTGTAACATTCATGAGAGAAGTTTCTGTCATAGAGCTCATAAGCCACATAAAATACAGACCCTCGCTGGAGTTAATTGCGGTGGAGGTGGTGAATTTTTAAAAAGAGCTGCCACTCTTCTTTTGAGTCTTTCTTCTCTTGCATTCTGCAGTTTTTTAAAATTATACTGTCAAGAAAAAAGAGAAAAGAAAGACGTCTTCTTTGTAGCCCTATACTCTCCATTAGTGTTTGCTTTACTTGACATGTTTACAAAATATTTAATTGCGATTAATCGCATGATTGTCCATAGTTAATTGCGATAAATTGCAAATTAATCACACAATTACATTCAAAATGTACCTTAAAGGGAGATTTGTCAAGTATACAACATGGGAGTGGGCCAATATGCTTGCTTTATGCAAACGTATGTATATATTTATTATTGGGAATCAATTAACAACACAAAATAATGACAAATATTGTCCAGAAACCCTCAGAGGTACTGCATTTAGCATAAAAATATGCTCAAATCATAACATGGCAAACTCAAGCTCAACAGACCGCAACAGCTGTCAATGTGCTGACTTGACTATGACTTGCCCCAAAACTGCATGTGATTATCATAAAGTGGGCATGTCTGTAAAGGGGAGACTCCTGGGTACCCGTAGAACCCATTTCATTGACATATCTTGAGTTCACAGGTCAAGGGACACCTCCAAAAATGGCCATGCCAGTTTTTCCTCACCAAAATTTAGCATAAGTTTGGAGCATTATTTAGCCTCCTTCTTGACGAGTTAGTATGACATGGATTCCTTAGGTTTTCTAGTTTCATATGATATCGGTATCTTAACTCTAGCTTTAAAACCTAGCCTGCTGCAACCCAAAAAATCGCAAGTTGCGTTAATGCGTTAACATTGAGAGCCTTACTGTCCAAAAAAAAGTATATATTCTTTTACATGTGTTTTCTCAGGTTATTCTAAAAACATATTCCTAAGCATGACCCAAAATAAGCCAAGAGGATCCCATTATTCAAACACTTTAAATTCATTCCACCTGTGTTTTCTCTCGTAATGTCTCTTACCCCCATATGCTTGAGTCCAAAAATATTCAATTTCATGCTGCTACTGTTTTGATCTCTAAAACTCACACACGGAAAGAAAGTAATAATCCAACCTATTTTCTGTTTTGTCAACACTGTCCAATCGCTGCATGTGCTTTTTAAAGGTGGATCTTTACTCAAACCCCACAGGTGAGTCGAGTCTCACTCACATCAGGATTATTGAAGCTCTCATCCTCTATTCAGCACACGTCAGCTAAGTGCATCCGATACAGACGTGTGGATGCTGGGGAAAAAAAAAAAATAATCCAACTAACGCCAATGTCCGACCTAGGCCAGATGGTCAGTTGCAAATTCAAGGCAGAGATCCCAGGCCCTTCCTGCTCTGTGTGGCAGTTTGTGCTGCCTGGGCAGAAGCTGGAATAGACACCATACATCATGAATGCAAATGAGCCTCTTGATTTGACATTTCCAATAAGCCCGTCTCAATGTACCAGTGGGTTTAGCCAATTAACCATGTCAGTAATCAATGTGTTCTGAGGCTCAGTTAAGTCCTCAGTTTCCCTGCCACATAAATCACAGGCAGATTAGCTGATCAGTTACCCTTGCGCACCGACTTAATGGTCCACTTCAGGAGAGATAAAATGGAAAATGAAACTTAATGAAGTCAGCTGGAATGTAACCCTAACTCTACCTACAAAGCAGCAAGGCTGTGGAGGAAAATGATAATGTATTGGTGCACTTAATGAGTATCACCTTTGTTTCAGTGCTCTTTAAGATTTGTAAATTATCTTGATAGTTGGATTAAAGCCAGCAGCCTCACTTTAAAATGAGCAGCCTCCACCATAGTGGCTGCCTAGCAAAGGGTGTTCAGCAACTTGACACAAACCATTGTGTGTTTGGCTTTTGGCAGCTACTTCTGCATACTTTCAGCTAGAAAACTGATGGATCTTAAAAGTCAGAGATAATTATGATAGTTTGGAGCAGGAAAATACGATAGCCGATTAATTGGCTGATACCCTTCCGATAAAAAATGCACACTGTCGGAAATGAACAATCTTTGACTTTATTACAAACTATATAACTAACTGACATCCAAGCCAAAGTAATAAATACTAAAATAAATGAATCTGGAACCGAACATCAAATTCAAAGTAATAAATATCTAATAAATAAATAAATAATCAAATATAAAAGTCGGTAACTGAACATCAAACTAACTAATATATTTTTTGGAAAGTGAAGGGTTTCTCACAGTCAGTCAGAGTTTATGACGTGCTTTAATTCTGTGGGCTACTTTTGCAAACGCCGTTTTTAATAAACCAGTTTTTGTGAGAGAATATCCTGAAGTGTGATTTGGTGGATTACATTTTTGGAACATGTTCCATTTATATTTATAATGGGCGATGCTACGCTCCTTGGCTTATGACTGACCAGGATTACCTCTGTTGCGCATTCCATTACATTGTTAAATATCACTCTAAACCATTCATTTTGCTTTTTCCCGGGGTAAGGAATCCTCCTAAAGTGTGCAATTTAATTTAATGGATGGATGGCTACTGGATTATTTGGAAAAGAGAACGCCAAATTGGTCAGTAAGTTAAAGTAGCAGTGAATGATTTCTTTCCCTCCCTGTCTTCCTGTCTTGTATTGTGGACAAAGCTAACTGTCTGTCTGCAATGTAATAAATCAATGCAACAGGAGTAACATTTAGCTGTGATTGTTTTTTGGTTGTTTTTTTTTTTGGTAGAAGGTCTTGCTGAGTTCAGCATTAATGCCGACATTTCTACCTTCAGTTCATGTTCCTTTTTGCCACTTCTGCTTTCCCAGTTTATCAAGCAATATAAGCTGTAAAAGAAGCTTTAAAGCTGCAGTAGGCAGCAGTATATTTTTGGCATCATTGGGCAAACATTCCATAATAACCTTTCAGCATATTGTAATTCAAGTGTTCTGAGAGAAAACTAGACTTCTGCTCCTCCTCATGGCTCTGTTTTCAGGCATTAGAAAATCTAGCCCGTGATGGGAGACTTTGACCAATCACAGGTCATTTCATTGAGAGAGCGTTCCTATTAGCTGTGCTCTGGTCATGTGATTGGAAGTTGGCGTTCCTTCACAAGATTTCACAATTGCGGCGGCATCACAAACTTTCTCATTTTACAGCTAAACCGTGCACTACAAGATGATTCTGAAAACATTTGAGGAGAGAAATAGACATTAACGTAACAGAATATTGATTCATATTTGATCAGCGCTGCCTAGTTTGACCGTTTGGTTGGAGTTCGTGAGTGATTGACAGCTGGCTCTCATAGACGGCAGCTGGACAGCAGACCTCAGATCAGCTCTTACTGCTTGTTTTCCTCCGGTCTGTGAAATCTTGCAGATGCCGTTAGGAGCAGCGAAGAACACCGGAGGACATGGAGGACACGGAGGACACAGAGGCACACGATTTTTTTTCAGGTTACCTGTTTCATGTACTACTGTCACGATATAGCGACCGTTTTATAAAAATAACTTTTTTTTAATCATATTCAGCTTTAATTGATCACATTTATTTTCTTCAAAAACGAAACTTTTCTAGTTTACGTGTATCCTTTTGAAATAACAATTTAAGCCAAAAGAGATTTTTGAGAGCAGAAAGACATTCAGACTAGTAAATGTGCTCCAGCATTTTAATTCACTCATCAGAAGTCATTAAAATGTAAAGGGTTAGAAGTGACACGCTTTAATAAAAATCCAAGTGAATATTAAATTTGGTCTTATTCTTTATTGATCTCCTGCTGGTCACATTAAGCTCCCGGAGTATAACACTTTGTCTTTGAGAGAAAAGGGAAGTTCATCATACTGTGAAAGTAATGTAGGTCCTTATGTGTCCGTTATACATTGTTTGCTTTATCAGCGACAACTTCTAGGAGCTGAACATTTAAGTTACTGGCATAAGTGAATATAAATTGTTCTACCAATGTCATCTTTGCAGAGACGTAGCCTTTATTTTTCTGGTATAAATTGTTGCTGTCTGATACTCTGCATAAGACAACATCATTTGCTTTTATGGGACAAAATTAGCAATTTCAGACATCAAAGCAGAGTAGATTGAATTTGGCAAAATGAGACTGCAAAATACCCATCTACATTCAAAATAAAGCAATGTCAGCTCCACTCATACTTCGTGACATCAAACAAATAGTGCACCAAGACCTAGAAAAGCACAGTAATTTAACTTCAAAGTATTGAAAAGAGAAGCATTCACACTTTCATCATAATATGTTAGATATGTGGTACATGTAACATTTTTTGGATTCTTAAAAAAAAAAAAATCATCCATTTAGTTGATCCTTTTCCAACAGTGGCATTTTCATCTTCTACTAAGAGAAAAATAACATATTTGCCATTTAAATGATTTACTCAGAACTCAGAACAGTTGTCACATTAGTAAACAATCAGTCAAAGATGCGGACATTAAAGGATGTTGTTGGCAATGAATGGATAAGCGGCAGTCTTCAGTCAAAAGAGAACTTTTCTGTCGTCCCCGGGACAACGGGACATTTGTCTTGAGCCCTGATGTTACCTACTGTACCCGCGGTACTATAGTGAAATAAGTACCGTCATATTTTCAGAATTTTTGCATTGACTGGGTACCGAAGTATCGGTTGTTGTGACATCCCTACACAGTGATTGATAATTGTAGAACTCAGCTGATTGTCTAAATGCTCTGCTCATCTATCACTGCTTGAATCAAGCAGGGAGTTTTGATACTTCTAGTATGATACCAGTGGCTAGCTTTAATAGGCCAATACATTACCTTGTGAATCGACATCCTACCATAAAACTTGGATCAATTCATACACATTTTTTCAGCAAATGATGTTCTTACAAATAATGCTTGTTGATAATTCAATATGATAATTTATCGTCTTTCAATGGAATCATATTGTGATGAAATCATATATTGAGATATCATGATGCACGTTTATGTTGTCTAAATTGATAACAAGCACATAACTCAAATTTCTCAGAAAATAGGAATAATTCTGCTTACGGGAAACTATTGTCTTAATCTAATTACTCTATATTTGCATGTAAACATAGTCAGTGTATAGCTGGAAATGTTTATTTTTTCTTTATAATTTCATTTGAAACTGTTCATTTTGCACTTAAGTTCTTAATAAAATGAGAAAATACTTTTCATTTGTCAGTTATTTATTTCACACAGGGTTATACAAAAATAGGCTTTACCATGTGGTTATTTCATATAGACTATTTATTTATTTATTTATTGAATTACCAAAAAACATGCTGCATATTGTGATACCTATCATTATCGAGATACGAAATGACCTATCTGGAAGATTTTGGACACATCGTCCAGCCCAACTTCCAAATGTTTGTATGAAGTAAATTGCGTTATAGAACATTAAGACAGACCTGGGCAATGCTCACGCTTTCCAACGCAAGCAAGTTCACAATGGCTGCTGTGAGAAGTTTATATTTACAGCAACTGTAAACTTATTATACATATTGACCGTAGGGCACAAAGACACAAAGAGTTAAACAACACTCCTACTCTTTGCCAACACCTGTACAAGTCCAGTGCCACATTTAAGTTATAATCCTTAAGATTTTCATTAAAATAAACTCTTTTTTGATACTATTTATGGTCAAACTATCTATAGTAGATTCACAGGAAACAAGGCATGCACGCATGTAATCACCGTTACTGTTTTTAATTTTATCTGATTGATATCAGCCTCATTGTTTACTGTTCGCTCTCCCACAGCCGTATCAAAGCTGTGTTACTGCTAATTCAAACCAAACACCTCTGACTGCCGCTGCTTCGCAGTAAAACCATTCAACTGGAGGGGCTTTTATTGTGAAATAGTCACAGGGAGCACGATGTTATAGTCACCAAGGTTATTGCTGACTGTGATTGTTCATCAAAAATACGCCTTTAAAACGGGACAATGGCCTTTTATGGCATGCAGGGAGTAACAGAACAAGAAGGGACAGCTGTTGGAAGTATTTAATTGCAGGGTGTCGCCAAATCAGCCAGGACATCTAGAGAGCTAGAGGTACAGATATCATATGAAACTAGAAAACCTAAGGAATCCTTTGGTACCAACCTTCAAAACCAAATCACAGCATGGCTTTTCTATGGTGTTCCTCAAGGTCTTGGTGCCTTAATGTGGTATTTCAGAGGGATTATTGATCATTTTTATCAATTGTCGAATGGTAAAAAATGATTACATTTAGCACCAAATCTGTGTAACAAATTATATCAACCCAAAAATTGCTGCAACAACTTATGAGGCATAATAGAGCATGGGAATGGTCAGATAATAAAGTTCTAAACACTGATACACTTTTACAATTTATTTTAAATAATTAATGAATTAGTTAATTCATGTTTATTTCTGATTTATGACTAGAACAACATGACACAAAGTGCTGAGCTGCATCTCAATTCATCTTCAGGTTCCCAGCTTTCAGATGATGTACACCCCTTATATGTGACATCTACTGTTGACCTGCTATCTCCCCTGAAGACCCCCCTGTACCCACCTGAAAAAGACAAACGGTTCTATTGTGGGTCTCAGAGGGTTCATTCAAAGGTAAAATTGCATACAAAGAACACCAGAGAATCACATTCACACATATACACAAGTATCCCACGTGATTAAGAGGTCTGTTTAAGCACTGAAAACCTGTATTCCTCTAAGTGACGTCTCACGTCTCTAAGATAGCATCAGGTCCCGAAGAATAGAAACCATTTAGCTCCCCGATAACCATCTCCCCTCCTCCTTCAACACCACCACCTCTGTCTTTAATCGATGCTTTCTCTCCGAGTTTGTGGGAAGCCGAGCCTAAACTCGCCCTGCTCTCCCCGTCTCTAAACACGGACACGCACTGCATAAGTGAATAAGTGACATTTAAGTGAATAACAAATATACATAATTTCAGGCAGCACCGAGCATCACCAGGCACTCAACTCCCCAAAAATAAACAATACTGCATATGTCTGCTACTCCGCTGTAATGAATTGATAATAAACCCAATGTCACAGCGTTAACTCCCTCAGCTGGCTTTTGTTAATTATGCTGCATGTGCTTACGTCTCTACCCCTCCAGGCGGTTACATTGACAAATATGCTTATTATTAATCACTCCCCATTACTAGAGGCAGGAGCATGATGTTGCCATGGTCTCACTGTGTATTAACAGGCATTTTCAAACGCTCATTTGTCTCTTTCCTGTGTTTTTTTTTTTTTTTCTTGAAATTCACATTCTCACTGTGCGGTTTGAAAAGCCCCCACAAACGTACAAGTTGATCCCGTAATGCAAGGGCTGCTGTGTGGAGGGAAGGGAATTGTAAACAAAAGATTATATCTGAACGCACCGAAGACGGTGGTTGTTATTCATGACTCGAATCGCGGCTGAGAGTGAGCACCCATGTCAGTCTGAGCTGACTAGTAACAGCTAGAGTTTGTGTGTGTGTGTGTGTGTGTGTGTGTATATCTGTGTTCTTGGTCTACTGGCCTTTTGAGAACCAGTTTGAGCTTTAGTCCATAAATGAGACCGTGTGCAAAGGCAGGGAGCTGGCAGGTTAAGTTTTCATGGCAGTCAGGGTCTGAAATTAACTTTATTTGTCTGCCATTCAGAAATTTTATCTGACACTTCTGAAATCTATGCGCTAAATAAAGGAATAACATTTTAGATGTCATTCAATGTTGGATATATTTACACTAAAAACAATTACAAGCATATTAAATTAAGGCGTTTAAATTACACTGTAGCTTCCAGAGGAGCCCTATTTTTCCAGGGTGGGAGGGTACTGTACTTCACTATTGTCATCTATTGTGGTTATTTTCATAAAAACACACAATTCAAATGATCAGGAAATAAATGATTATATTTTTATTTAAATATTTGCTTTGATTAAAAAAAAAATCTTTGCATTATTAGTTTTGATTTTATATTATAAGCTGCTTAGAGCTGGTGTTAGGAAGTTAAACAGGTCATAATTTCCCCTCTCCAATATCTATCTATCTTATTGCTGTGAAGATGTCTTCTTTAAACAACTGTATTTAGATTACTGTACAAAGATTACATTTGAACACATCATGATAGCATTGTAATTTACCTTCACCCAATACTTATTTTTACTGAATATGGCTTGAACGCACCATAATGTGAACTGTAATGGAACATTTGTTAACGTTAGTAGCTCCGTTATTTAGCCAAGCAGGACTGTGCTGTCCACCGGCTGCTATCAGCTAACGTTACTCCTCCTGCCGATTTCAACGCGGATTTGTAGTTCACAATGTAGCATTATCAGGGCAAAAATAAATTGCATCCCCTCAGGTTTTTTGTGCCATGCTGTTGAGCGTTTTTTTTCTCTCCGCAATGACTACGGTCCCAAACAAACCGAGACATGATACAGCATGCGCATGGCGTTACGTCATTGTGCATTCGTAACTGCCGGGAAGCATTGAGGAATCGATAGTCACAGATGCATGCAATTCCCAGGAATCAGACAACTAGGAACCGAACCGATTCTTGATTCCTATCCGTAGCATTTTCCCTGTTCGCCAAAGTGGCGGATGGCCTGATGGATTTTGCCTGCCACTGCCAACAATTTACCTGCATTTGGCAGGTGCTAATTTCAGACCCTGATAGCAATCTATCTAATAGTTGTTGAGATATTTCAGCCTGGACCAAAGTGGTGGACCAACCCCTCAACATTGTCATCCATAGAGCCACGGTGCTATCATGGCTAAAAAAACAGAACATGCAGTGACAATAAGCACTACTTGTGTATGCGTCAGATATACAGAGCTCTTCCCTGTACATATATGTACACCGTTTTTTTATAACAGGCTGATTTTGATCAGAAGGTGGAAATGAAAACAGTGAGAAATGGAATCTAATATACAATATTATTCTTCTGGGTTGTTTCATGTCATTGCCAAAGGCACATTTCTAAACTTTAAATTGCTTTTGTGTGCTGAACTTTATTGCTTTTATCGTCTCTTTCGTTGTTAGCCAACATCACTTTATTTCCCTGTGTTTGTGAAGCACTTTGTAAACTCATTTCAACAGGAGTGCTATAAACTAAATCATTATCATCAAATCAGCATCATTGCCTGTTTGATGTTGGATGATGATCACTGATGATTTACAGGTGCGTGTGATAAATTAAGACTATATGTGCTGTAAATACACAGCCACAGCTGCGTGTATCGTCAGAGGATCTTGTGAAACTTCAGTTCTTCTTTGCTTCTTTTTTCTTTCCATTGAATGATCTATAGACAAGTGGAGGATACAGATGTATGTAACCGTAGACCGTATATAAGAAGTGCACATAGTCACCAATTCATTGGTTTGTGGACTGCTGTTTCGAAACTTCGTGTTTGACATTTTGGCCGTCGCCATCTTGGTTTTTTGCAACCAGAAGTGACACAAGAGGGTGAAGCTAAGTACAACCAAATAATGAATAAGATATTTTTAGGTGGCTGTGACCGCTCCGTCTTCCGTACTGCAATTACCTCATTAATGTTATGGTTCCTTTATAGCAATGGGTTTAAATCCAAAGTATTGCCAAATAGGCGCTTTTGCTTTTTGCTTTGACACCAAATCCTTCGCCATCGTCTTGTCTGTCAACTCTCTCTCGTCCCGTGTGTGAGAAATCTGACTCCCGTTACTCTAAGCAGAGACTACGTATGGAGCAGACACTCTCACTTTCAGATTGTAGCGTCCGTCATCCAACTATTTATTGATTACATGCCGCTGATACACCAAAATTAACTAAATGGGTTTTATTTCTATAAAAAAAAAGCAAAAAGGACGGCAAGTAATGTAATCGGTTTATCCCCGAGCACCGTGTAACACCGGTAACACCAACTACCGCGGCAAGCCTACGAAACACTGCTCACAAGGAAACATTATAAGGGCCAGCTCTTGCTAAAACCAATGGTCAGGCAAAAACATCAAGTTTCATTGATAGACACCTGGAAAAACAGATGAAATCCAACCTAACCTGAAAAGAGGCTGCCTAAAAAAATCAATCCATTGTTTTCCTCTCTCTGTTATTGTTACTGAAGTGAAACAGAAGCGAAATACTCCACCGATGTGTGTTTGTGTTCTGCAAAAGCCTTAACTGTTCTTCCTCAGGTGGTTTCTAAAAGCTTTCTGAACCAACTGAGGCTTATATCACTGGCAGGCTGAAGTAATCTTAAAGTCCTGGGCCAAGTGCCAAAATTCAGTCCGGCAAAACACCACCCACCTGCTGACACATAGAAACACACATATGAGCAGACTACAAATCCACAGCTTGATTTGTTCCTGTTGAGCCATAAGAAAGACTACAAGACAAAGACTCTGTTGGAACAGGCTCACTGCACTGCCAATACATAATTAGTGGCAGAGAGTTTACTGTTCCAGGTAGCAACACTGACATGTTGTAAAGAAATTCAATGGCAATAGTGCTGACAGAGCTAACAGTGTTAACCTGGGGGGGAACCGGAGGGTGGGTGCAACGCTTCCGCGACGACACGGTGGGTCGGG
>CAKALG010018684.1:0-11670 GCA_916700815.1 Helicolenus hilgendorfi | reverse complement strand
GATTTCTTCAAGCACTTTTATGTTTGAATCGTGTTTGTGAAGGTGCTTCACATGCACTCAGACTGCAGTTACACAACCCCAGGGACCCTGAGAGAGAGAGAGAGAGAGAGAGAGAGAGAGAGAGAGAGAGAGAGAGAGAGAGAGAGAGAAAAACAGAGAGACAGAGAGCACAGATTTGTGTGTCCTTAAAATTGTAATTAATACAATTTAAAAAGTTTCCAGAAATAAGGTATAAAAGACATACAGAAAACGGTTGACATGGATTATAATTTGTACTTTTGGCACTGAAAACTTAATTGATATTGTAATTAACAATGAGTCTATATGGTTTCCTACGTGGGGCCCTCATCATGTCCTCGAGGGGTCCCACAGCAAAATAGGTACAAATTTAATTTCACTTTCATTTCCCTTCTCAGAAGTATGGGCATGAATAAGGTTTACTATATTTCCTGTTATAGTTATGTCCCCATAGTAGAGACGGTTGTGATTGTTATTTCTCACCAAAAAAAAACAACAACCTCAAATTAGATGTTAAATCTCATTAAATGTCTGAGTGGGGCTCCTTAACTAACCTACAACACGTAGACATTTTGGGGACCCCTGTTTGACTGTTTCAGCCTGTATGGGCCCTCACTTTCCTGAAACGTTCCGCTACATTCCTGAAAATGCACAACTTCCCTCACTGCTTTGGGTCAAATAGCAAAGACAAAAAAGCGTCTATGTCTATGTTGGCCAAAACCTTTGATAATTTAAATATCAGAACGGTATATATGTGTTATACCTCATGTGTTTTAAAGCAGTATTTTTTTTAATTTTTGTTTTGACCACATTGCCAATTATTAACATGAGCGTATTTAAGGAAAAATAATAATGATGTTTGGAAGTCAGGTAAAAGTAAAACAAAATGCACAAAAAATAAACAATTAACACTTGGATGGATAAAATATAAAATAAAAACTAAATAATCTCATTATTCTCAATACACGTTGACTGATAAAGACTATCTTGTCTATTCTGACTCATTTGTTGTAGGTAGCAATCATGCACAAGCACTAATCAGATGTAAAACTGTACTTTACAACCTTTGACACCATTATTAACTCGTAATGATAAGTGGGTGTTGACCGGAATTGCATTGACATTATTGACACATTTGTCCTTCCAGATGATTTATTTATTTTTAATAGACGTTTTAATAGATGTTTATCTCAGCCCCAGATAGGAGTATATAGACGGGATATGTAAATGCAGACTGTGTGCACCTGTAAGGCTCAGCTCAGTATGGAAAATGCTGTGTTTTTTAACTCCCGGTTATAGTGTACAAGACCCGAGCTCCAGGCGCCATCTGTTTCTAATTATGAATCCATATAGACGCAGATTCTGCGGCCAAACTGAGTGAAATGTTGGAGGTCCAACACTTGTCTCTCTCATAGGGGAAAATAACTAATAATAAAAGACAAATGATAATTTATTAAATAAATGATCCACTGGGCTTTTGTCAAAACAGGCAGAGCGATGAGGTGTAAACAAGATCTGATCTGGATGAAATGATGTGTTGAAATGGTGCAGCATCTTCATGGAACTGCATGGTACAGAGGTTGTTGGAGCGCGCTGAGACGGTGGGATATAATGGTGTACTGTGAATTCAGTCCGACGGGAAACGAAACGACCTGCGAATAACCCGGCAAACCTTGGCGAGATCCCTCAGAAAACGAACAGAGTTGCCTTCAAGTTACACAAAAACCTGTTTCTTTACTGCTCGGGCCTGCGGTTTTTCTAATTATAGCACCTTTTTACGCACCGAGCCACTTGAATGTGCCAATTATATATATGCAGCATTGACATACAGTCATTTATTGTAGTTTTAATGTCATGAATATATTTTTGGACGCCTCGACTTTTACAACCTTGGGTTCAATCTGAATTGCCAGTGAGGAATAAAAGCTTCATGCTGTTTCTTATTTTTTTTTAAATATTTTTTGCTAATTTTTTAATACATTTTTAAAATTGATAAATAGTAAAAAAAAAAAAAACACAGGCGTGAAGGTTATTAATGCAGTTTATTGTTAAATCACTAGAAAAAACAAACAAAGGTGTTAAACAAATGAACGATTTGCTCCTCGGTGGATTTGACGCCCCTGATCATTATGCTTTTCTACATTTATCAGAAACACATAACTCAGTAAAATAAACATTGTAATTAAGTAGAATATAATTGAACAAAACAGTTTAATAGAACAATAGCATTTTTTGTCTTGTCAATTGGAAAATACCCTGCTTCATGAAATAAGTATCTTAACATAATTAATACATAGGGCGAATGTACATGCATGCATACATTTTACACGTAAATTCAGAGCTTAATATGATGAGAAAACAATCCTAATAGCTGGGAGCAAACAGAACAAACTTGAACTCTGTAACTTGTGACATGAGAGGGCCACTTCAAAGCTGCCCAACTGCTGCTATTTGAGCCACAGTAGCAGTTGTCTGTGTCTTTCGAGGGTCTCATCTCATTTTATGGTGCAAGGCGGCCACTGGGCTATGAAAACATCAACAGCAGACTGAGACAAGAAGCTGTCTCTTGTTTTGAGAAGGGATGTTAACAGTCAGATATATAAGAAATATCTATAAAAATCCTTTTTAATATGAAAACAATATAAATACTTAAATACTACATATTTGTTTTTTTCATATATGGTTACAGGCTGAAATGCTATTTTTCGTACATTAAAAAATAATAAAAACAAATAACTACAAAATAGGTTTTACTTATAAAAGTGAAAAATAAAAGCAATATACAGTAAATAGGCTAAACAGACATTATAATGTCAATTCTATGCTTTTTTTAAAGGAATTTGCAGACCCCCTTTTGTCACAGAATCTATCTTAAGGTTAACCGTATTAAACAACAAACAGAAGAAGAAAAATGTGGAAAATTGACATAAATAGACATGAATTAGCACATTCATTTGAAATTAATGCAAATTATTTTTCAATGAATAATATGCTTCCTGCTTCAATGGTGATGTCACATCAGTTTTCAACAGACTCTCCCCTGAACCTCAGATTTTAAGCCCAGGGATGGTGTGGGTGTCATGCACCAAAAGAGTAGGAGACATTGTTGGAAGTTACATTTGAATTCTGAGTCCTTTAGTCCGTCCGAGGAGGAGAAAAGACAGTGTCATACCAACCAGTGGCAGAGACGGAGATGAATTGGGCTCAAGTGTAAATGCCATCTTTCCTTAAAATAGAAAAAGGAAAAAGTTGCTTCACACAGGAGGTGGGTCATTAGGGAACTTGAAATTTGAATTTAATAGGAGGGCTTTTGTTTGTGTGTGTATGTAGAGGTAAAGCCTTCTGGCAATTCGTTGGTGGCACAGTCAGTGTAGTGTGCTCCTTCATGCAGTATTGAGAGATTGTGAAATTGTGTGAATGAGTGTGCAATTAAAAAGTCCACCAAAACTGTCTGCAACAGACTTCCTCTTGATTTATTTCCCACTAAGTGCCTCATCACATCTTCCCTCTGCTGCCTTCGCTTTTATTTTGAAGTTGAGATGGATTCAGATCAGATTGTGTAATCAGAAAAAAGGCAATGTTGACAGCAGCTCTGTGCTCCCAAAGACTGGACTAATCCAATATACTGAAGTTGATTTATTAGAAACAGATCATGTGCTATTTTTTTTTTTTTTACAACCATCAGTGATGATGACAAGGTATTAGCTTTGTCAATCACACAAAGAGGTCAGTAGGTCATGAAATCATCAGATTAAAAAGTGCTGGAAATTCAAATCAGAGTGTCAACAATCACATCCAATTGGGGGAAATGACACTTAATTCTTCCCTTCTCCAAATCTCCAGTCTTTCCGCCCTTTCTGATGTTGGGTGACAGATTTGGTAAGTCATGATTAGATAAATGAGGTTCAGAGGTGTAAATACAAAATTGAATCCACCATATCTTATTGATTACTTGCTTTAAATTGTACTCAAGAACAAATGGAAAACTCACTTTCAGGAATGAGTCTAATTAATGGGTCAACTGATAACTCTGTCTACAAATTCCACAGAATATGTTAAATCATATTGAATCATTTCTATGATGACGAGTGTCAAGTGCAAACATTAATTCAAGATTGAAACATGATCAAGCATTAAATATGTCTTACTCGGCAGTTAGTTCAATTTCCTTGTAAATCGATAACAGTGTGACTAATTCACTTTGCCACGGTTGCCAATTTATTCAAAACATGTGCTTCTGAATGATTATGAGTGCACGTAACAATAATAGTGTGTGTGTGTGTGTGTGAGGGAGAGAGAGTACCCTAAGCAATGGCTGTGGTTGACTGACAGTCTTGCACTCATGCATGATTCTCCATGTTTCACCTAGTTTGTGTTTGGTCAATGCAACCAGAATAGCAGCGAAGCAGTGATTTAATCTGCAACCCCTCAACGCCACCACCACAACACACACACACACACACACACACACACACACACACACACACACACACACACACACACACACACACACACACACACACACACACACACACACACACAAACAATATGCTACGATAGAGAATTATGAACTATGCAGAATGGAGTGTGAGTTGAAACACAGACAAGGAAATACTAACTGGGTAAAAGAACAACACTGACCTGAGCAACAACTATTACAACTTTTCACAGTTTCTGAGGAGATGCATGTTTCAGTTAAATACAAATCCAAGTTGTGTGCAGATGGCAACATATAATCTTCACATGGAGCCTATTTGGAAGATTAACATTGAATGGACAGATTTCCTGTGACTTGGAACAGAATTAACATACAGCATGAAACAAAAATGAAATCTTCGAAATGTGATAGAAAGGAAACTTTCGTCATTGTAAGACATTCTTGCAAAACACATAAAAAACGACATTATGAGAGAGTGATCCGAATGTATCTCAAATGTCAGCTGTCTGAGCTTGTGTCAATGGACAATCTGCCCTTTGACCTTTGAGAGGAAAACTACTCCTCCCGACGGTCTTTTTCAGGGACCCATTGTTTACTCTTCAGCCAGTTAACTCATTTTCGTCCTTTCTCCGTTTTCATGCTCGGCTGCATTGTAAAGAGCATTTGAACACAGAGGACGAGAAAGTCAAGGAATCTATGGAGTCAATGGAAAGCACAAAAAGGGGGAAAAGGACGAAAAATTAAAAACAACATGAGTTAGTAGAATTTGATCCGTAGACACCAAGAGAGAGAATTAGTACGGGGGTGAGGGATTGATTGATCTTTTTCTCACAGGGCAAGTGGGAATATACAGTTCTCAGTATGTGCTGTTCAAATGTGAACCATTAAAGCTTTTTAAAACTTTAGTTCTACTTTATCTGTGCTGGAGAAGATGGTCAGGAGCTCACATCCTCAACTCCACATCACACCAGTGCATGCTTGAGTGAAATGCCTAAAAAACAACTTTAGATTATGGAGTACTTTGACTGAAAATAGTCAGTCTAAAAGCTAAAAAAATGATTGTTGGCAAAAGTAGAATATAAATAAGCACATATTTTCTATATTGTTCACAAAACTCTAGACGTGACGCTCACACAACAAATTCATCTAAAGTCAGCTATCTTCGTGTATTTCTGTGAGGTGTGCAGGTGTGAGGTCTTCTCCGTCTGGCGAGAGGCAGCCAGATGGTGTTTGTGTGTGATGGCGAGCAGCAGCGATACAGCGGTGGTTCCTTTCACAGATCAGCACTCGTATCTCTGTTCCATCTCCAGGCTCTCGGCTCATATAAACATCCCCAGTTCATGGGCCTCTGATGTTTTCGCCATTGTGTTTACAGTGAGAAGTCAGGCAAATACGTGAACTTTAAGACAAAGAGAACACGGATGAACAATGGACGGAGTAGCTAAATGCTTGTAGTGAAAAATTAAAAATGTAAAAAGAAGAATTTTTTGATAAATCATTAAAAAAATACTAGTAGGTAAAGTGTCCTTTTTTTAAACCAAACAAGATTAATACTCTGTTTCTACTGCACATTAGGATGTGAATATGCTCCTCTTGTTAGTCACAAACAGATGTTCTAATGGGATTAAACAGACAGCATTTAATCCTGTGGAGGTTTGTATGCATGCTCTGCACCCTCGGTCTGCACACTCCACACGCAGTAGGAAACAAGTTCAATTACACTGATTCAGCATGGACATGGGCGGACCCGACACAGAGAAAAAAGAAGTCACGTTTCAGCGCTCAGGGCCTGTGGCGACCGAACTAAAGAGTTCAGGAAAAGTGAAATGCAAAACACACACACACACACACACACACACACACACACACACACACACACACATTAATGCTTACTCAGCCTGCCAAAAGGTTAAATTGTCTTTGTGATTTAGCAAATGAAATGGAGCGTCCACTTTTGAAAATGGAGCTTTGTCTCACAAAAAGAAACAACCATGCACGTTTCCAATCAAAGCCCATGCAATGCTGTGACTCCAACATCAAAGCATGCTCAAAGCGATGTTCTCCCCCCTGCTCCTTTTAAACTGCCTTGTTTTTCAACTGTAGAAAGAAGAAAAATCCCCCAAACTTCAAAGAGGGAGACAGAGAGAAAGTAATTTAGCCTTATCTTAATTGAGCTGCAATTTTAATAATGATCTTACACATTGGGACCGAGGAGGAGAGAAGGAGCTGCAGGCTGCAGGGCTCCCCTGCTCTATAGTGTGCTCCGCTGCTACACTCTCTGGTTGTCTAATCTCAGCTCCAGACATGTCATTGGCCAGTGAATTATGATGACCTAATGTTTTGTTTACTTCATGCTCATAACAGGCGGGTGGATTGCATGGGGCATGGCGTATGGGGAAACATGAAAGCGTTGGGACTTGCAGGGCTGCAGTCTCCAGCAGCTCGCAGAAATAAACAGCTCTGAACTTCAGCCACCTGGCACAGCACCTCCTTCTCATCGAGGGCCATTCTGAAGTTTACAGAAATCCCAGGCTGTGTGCTTCATTGGCTGTCATGAGGCAGCCATCAATCTAAAATAATGCAGAGGTCACAAACTTGATATAACCTCTGGAAAAACACATTGACCCCTCTGTTCATGCACTCTCTCAATAATTGACTTGCCTTTGCCATACAAGAGGGCAAATATATGGGCTCTGACAACTGCTTGACAGTAAGGTCAAGAGTCCAGCAGGTCAGTCAACTTTTAAGCATCTTGGATTTGGCTTCTGTTGGTGGTTTTCTGGTATTTAGTGAAGCAATTGAGAGGGACTGAAAATGATGTTTCTGCTGAGGAAAATGAACCCATTTGTGTGAGCGATTTAAAGGATACGATAATGTAAGGGGGCGTATTGGTTTCCTTTATTGGTAAGGAGTATGCGGCATGTGCTTAAACCTTGTGTATCTGATCTGGACTATAAACATGTAATAGTAACTCCATTCATTTTTCTCTGATAGTAAAGACAAATATTTGTGGTGCATGTTAGTGGGCAGTAAAGGCAGGGAGACACCAGCAAGCAGGGGTAACCTTGGCCCTCATCTCCACCGGCTGTAGGGGCATACCCAGGTTTCACCTTTCTAATGTGGGCACATATTGAGTGTTTTCTTCTAGCTTTATTACAGTTGATGGCTCGCCAGAATCGTTGAATATAAGCTTCAAGTATTTATTTAAAGGTCCCATATTATGCTCATTTTCAGGTTCATACTTGTATTTTTTGTTTTTACGAAAACATGTTTACAATCTGTAATGTTAAAAAAAAACAATGTGCTCATACTGTCTGCTGAATATGCCTGTATTTACGCTTTGTCTGAAACGCTCTGTTTTAGTACATTTCAATGGAATTGCAACAGAATTGCATCATAGGCAACAGCTGAGTCCATGTTCACTTCCTGTGAGCTGATGTCATTTACTTTGACATACTCGGTATGTGTTCTATTGTTCAACATACTTTTGTATTATGTATCTTTTCAGACGCACTGAGCAATAATTTACGTTTTCCGGAGATCCTCCTTGCCGGTTGGAGACGTAACCATGGTAACCCGTGCCAACCTCAGTTGACCAAAACAATGGTTTGCGAGAATCCAAGTCTGAATTAATTTAGAATATATATTAGGCCTCGCAAATCTTATACTTTCAGTTAAAATGGAGCGTTACTGATGTTACAGAGCTGTCCGTCAACGCCAGTTATGAACCTCATTACTGTATTGCATTGTGGGACATTTATGCTGCCGTAGTGTCAAGCATTGCATACTTCAATATTTCACCGGAAATGGTATGCAATTCACATATATAGGTTTTGGACGTAATAAAATATCTCACATACTGTTTCAGCGTACTACTTAGCATGTTAGTATGGAATTGCGGACGAAACCATACACTGCATTTTTTAAATAAAAAATGTACAGAAATCCTGATGGCTTGGTTCAAAGGCATAGTTTCTGAATATGGGTTGTATGTATCAATCCACGGATTGAGCATTTCCATACTTTCCTTTCACAATATTTGTATGTATGTAGCACTTAAACCTGCTTTATGATAAAAAGACATCAAAATCTCACTTTTTACAATATGGGGCCTTAAAGTCAAACAATAAACAGATTCTTCATATGCATTTTAATCAAATATTTCCTTTTTTATAGCAATAAAGGAACAAATGAGTTTTGTGTGCTTTGAATCCTTTAATCTCAAATGAGCACAATTTCTTGGAAAAAGGTTTATGACTTTGAATCCCACTTCTACAGCCCACTGATGGACTTAGTCAATCTCAACTCTGCCCACATGCTCTTAGTCATTGTTTCTTCTGCTGACTAATAATACTGCCATGCTGGGAGCTGACCGACAATGGGCCTGGGGTCACATTTTTCATGACAAACACTCCTTCTATGTGCATAACTTATTAAAAAAGAGGGCCAACTTTTATTTGGATTGATATTTAAAGAGTTGAAAAGTCTGTACATATTAGCAGAGTGGGTTTGGGTTCAATTTGAGGTTTGTATTATAGTTAGACATACTATATGTAGGTGCAGGTTATTTAGATCAAGGTCATGCCAAATATGTCATTTTCCAGCACGTCAATATTATTATAATACACTTTACAAAACAACTGAGTTAATATCTGGAAGGAAGTAAAAAGAGAAGAGGAGAAGAGATACTAATATGTCAAATACACCAACAAATTGCCTCTAACCAAATCTCACCCAATCTTGAAAACTCCATCTGTTTAATTCAACGCATTTGTGTTGTTTATAACACTGCCCAGAGGTCATGCCTACAACTCCAAGAGATGGAGATGTCAATAGTGTAAATATTTTTTCTCCTTCGCTGTCTGGCCTTTCAAAATCCAATTTGAAAATCCCATCAGATAGGCATTTCCTCCTTCTGCAGCAGCACAGACTGCTACATTCTTATCTTATCAGTAGCAACAATCTTGCATCTCGTCGTGCCCAAACACGGAGAAACGGAATCATATTGAAAGTGGTAATTTAGCTCCCACCTCCGCCACAAATAATGCACATGCTGAAACTAATACACAGCTTCTTCAGTCATCAACTCAGATTGGATGTTGGCTTATTGTCAAACAAAAGAGTATAAAAAGGAAAAACCCTCATCTTGCACTTACAGTAATACTCTCCCGGCTTTCCCTTCTCTTCCTTCTCTCCTGGCACGGTGACATGCATGATAAGAGCAGCGAAGCAAACTGTGAGCTCTGTCTGGGTCTGTACAGGAAGCGCGAGGGATTCAGTGGAGCTGTCAATCAGCAACAACTCTGCTGCCGTCAGGACCTAGAACAATGGCCACAGACTCGCCTGGCATTGGGGAAACTTAGTCAGCCTGCAATCTCACTCGCACAAAGGAGATAAAGTTCAGAGGAAAATGAGAGAAAGTTTCCAAAAATGACATTTACTTGCATGTACGTGAACACACACAGGCACATTTAGATCCACCTCTGATTTTTAAAGGCTAATGAGTATCTCAATCAAGATTACAAGCCCTTAAGATAGGCGTCATGGAAGTGGGTTGGGAAGTTCACTCCATGAGTCAACATTAACTCCATGGGTTGGTTGAAAACACTGACTTTGATTACCAGCGGACTTGTTTTAAAATGAGAATCGTGCAAAAAGGGTCTTAAATATGCATGTAGAAAATACATGATGCAAAAAGTCAGCATAAAAGAAACAGATTTGTTCTTGGATTGTGCTACAGAGCTAATTAGTTCTAGTATTATAAGCATGAAAATTGGTTAAAAACTGTTATTTATATAACCCGGTTTGGCAGCTTAGCTATGTGTATTGTTCACTGCAAGCGTCAATGTTAGCCTAAATTCTGATAGCTTTCAGAGTTCCACATAGTACTACTAGCGGATGTGCTAGTCGTGAACGGGGCTTTTTTACCATAGCACATAATGCCACAAACTAATGTAGTTAGGTAGCTTACTACCTGCAGTAGACCAACCCGATATCATGGCAAAGTGCATAATAGACCTGCCTGTCGACCAGAGGATAGCGTGCCAGAGTCACCTTGCCAAGGCGTGAATATTACACGTCTGTATGAAGGTATAGTACCAGCAGGTTACAACAAAATCACTCACTTAGGTTTAGGCAACAAAAACACCTAGTTAGGTTTAGGAAAAACAGCATATTTGGGCTTAAAATAAGTACATTAAGTAAAATACACACAGAAACAATGTAACATCGGTACAGAGAACATGTGACAAGCGGTTGTCAAACGGAAATTCCAAAACAAAACACTGGTCTCGATCACTGGTCTCCTGTTTGAAAGTCCTGTGCTTGTTGGACCTAGTTAGTCAGACATGCTAACATTGGAATCTTATGTTAGATAACATACTGTTTAATCCTTTACAAACTCTTTAGATACCCAGTATTACTCTTGTTAAAGATCCATGCACACTGTTTTGGCAAGTGGAGAAAATCCAGAGTTTGGACCTAACCAGGCCTATTGTTATGGTTGCTAACATAGGATCAATCCATGGACAACCACTGTTAGTGAGAAAGGTCAATTCCCACTTTGAGAACACAAAGATATCACTTCACATTGGAAACATTTTTAAGTATCTAATACACATTTTGGTTAAAAACAGTGACATTCCAAGCATGGCTTTTCTTTTCACAGCAGGAAATCTAACCCCAATCACCCAATTGCAAAGTAAAGGCTAGATAGACTATGGAAACAAACATAGCACAGAGACTTGTTAATGTAATGCCATGGCATACATTATTGCAGGGGAAAACGTTTTTCACTGCCAACATAAATACATTCCACCCTCACATTGCACATACTGGGCATAAAATACAATCAATAATGTAGTAACTAGTGTAAATAATAGCCCTCAGAGCAGCTGTAATGATGATAGATCTAATTGCTTCTGTACAGAAATGCGTTCAGGCTCCTGAAACTAAAAAATGAAGAAACATGTGGGTTACTGATGGCTAAAATCCCCCAGAAGTCTCTTTACATTGATGGAAAGTATGGCACACATACACACACAAGCCATCTGTCCAGGACAGGACACAGCGAGTGCATCCTTCAGCTGACACTTGCTGGAGGGGAAGTCGGGCCTTGAGGCTGTTGTATGACATCAGCACAGCAAAAGCGACACCATTTATCACCTACCACCGAACATGGAGACATTCATAACATCCTGACAGGAAAATCTTGT
>CAKALG010018683.1:0-19201 GCA_916700815.1 Helicolenus hilgendorfi | reverse complement strand
GGCCCACGTAAAAAGCGCCAGGGGTCTGCGGCTGCTGTAGTGTCCAATGTTTTATAATATTGTAATATTTCAACTGAAATAGTATGCAATTCACGTACTAAGGTTTCATACTAAGGTTTGGGAAAATCTCACATACTGTTTTAGCGTATTAAATAGCATGTTAATATGGAAATTCGGACGCAACCCATGTGTTTCCTTCACAAGCATTTGACTCCAACGTGGAGTTGGAATATTTTGGTTTAAATTGGGAGCGTCGGTGTAAATTAAGGTCATACAACATGTTAAAGTTCATATTTTGACAAGTTTACTGCATTCAACATTTCACATTGTTGAGAAAAAATAGGTTCCAGACATTATTATTATTATTATTATTATGTACTCTAATTCTCAAATTCAAAGAAGGGAACCTGTCGTTGATCCAAAATATTATGAAACAAATAAAATGTTGTGTTTGGCCATTGGTGTCACACCATCAGTTATTTGTTGTATATTAACATATTTTCCCCTCCTCTCTATTTTCTATTTTAGGTGAATCAGTTCAGGCAGCTTTATGCGAAGGTGATCAACGACAAGCATGACGACGTTATGGCCAAGTTCGGAGCCATCCTGGCCCAGGGAATCCTCGATGCAGGTTAGTCTCCAAACAGACGTGCACACGACATATTATTGGATGTTGGATATGTAGTCTGTTAACTGGAAAGACTCCAGCTTGATCTCGTCAGTAGGCAATGGGTTTATCCACGTCTGTCACTGAGTAAGAGATCAGACTGGTATGTGGTCCCACCTGCTTCTGAGCCCTCAACCCTGAGGGGGATACAAACCAGCCCAAAGTCCTAATTACACTGTAAAACAAGTGAGCTGCTCTAACTGTAATGTGGGTTTGTGGTTTTGTGTGTGCGTCCTAATTTGAGTTCCTTTTACGCTCAAGCAAATACAAATACAGAGTAAACCCTCTTCAGGTTGACCACCCGTGCGTGCACTGTGTCTCTGGAACAGATCATGCTAAGGTGCATTAGCGCCTGGCGTTCCTACCTCAGCTCCGCTCTGCTCTCAGCCATATGGCCTGTTGGTCTCCCCCTGGTGATTACTGTTTGTCCGATGGTCTCTGTGTTTGTGTGTCTGTGCGGCTGTTTGTGGACTCAAGCATGCAGCATGTGTTTGTGTGTGTGAGGTCCTAGAGAGCTGCACATCATCACATGGAGAGCTACACACCCATATTCACATGTATACACAAACCCTCAATGCAGGCAGGAGCAGAAATCCATTTTCTAGCACTAACATAAAACCCTGTGTGCGAAGCCAGAGAGAAACCAGCTCTGTTTACACACTGCTGTCTAAATACACTATCAGGTGTTGCAACTTACACAAAGTGAAGCCTATCTCGAGTATTTGCAACCGTTACTTGAAAGGATAAGTGCAGCGTATGTGTTTTTTGAGATGTTGTGAAGTTTTTCATCAGTCATTAAAAGTCGCCTCTTGATTAACTCCGCCCCTCCTGCAGCACGGTCTGATGGTTATTTCTGTTCTGAGCAGATTAGCCATCTCGATGACGGACAGGACCTCAATCGTTTATCAAATCAGACACATTAACCCGTAATAAACTGACAGGCAAACACGCCAAGATGACCCTGCGTGAGACCATCCAGACAAACCCCCGACCACCGGTTTCATTTTTCATACAGCAGACACACTCCCCACTCCCCCTCCTGCTCTTCATGCCAAACTCCAGCTCTCAGTGCTTAACCCATGCGTTCAGTACAATCCAGTGTGCAGCTTACAGTTTAAACACATTCATGCAGGAAACGCTCCACTCCTCCTGTTTGAGTGTCAGACACGCTCAAGCTTGTGCGGTGTGAATGTTTTAGTACTCTGGTTCTGCCGTTTTTGAGGTGCACGGGTAATTGCGTTTAATTTGACGGGCGGAAGCGATTAGAGCTCAGTTTCATGATCTCTGGCGCTCATTACCCAGGAAATGTAAGTCTCCCTTGCTCGTTCTCTCACCCCAACATGTTCAGCCCCCACTTACAGACCTTCCCTCACTAATTGATACGGCCCATTAAATAGCTTTATCTAACGGTTTCTCTCTCATTCATGTAACTGTTTTACTGTATTTGGTCGTTTCATCTTTTGAGACCAAATAGTCAAGTGCTCTCAACCTCTTCTCAAGTTTTTAAGAGACTCTCAAGCACTCAGTTGTGGTGCAGCAAGCAGACCTCGTGACTCATTCTGGCCAACGTTTAGTCTGCGTGACTGGAATGGTTTCAACACACTGGTTCAGATGTCAAGATAAGGCCTCAGAAAAAGAGTTGGCACAAAGCAAAAAGACAGCAGATGATTTAAGTGGTATTGTCCGAGCACATCTCATTTTTGGTTGGAAGGGCTACTCCCTGGTAACCATCCCCTTTTAAAGGAAAGGTTTTCTTTTGTTCCCTATAGAAATGTCAGGTTTATCCTGGTTGCCTCCTACCGTCTCTTCCTCCCCCTCCCTTTGTCTTCCTCTCTGCAGTCCCTCCCTACTGTTTGTTAGAAAGGCCAAGGGAGGTCTGTCACTCTTTGGTACTGCTCCAAGGAGCACCCTTGACCCCCGCTCATCACTTTCTTTTTTGGTCCGCTCTGCAGACATACTGAAATCGACCTACGTTTCCTTTTTGTAAAGCACACACTTTCACCATGCCACAGTGAGGATCAAACTCTTAACCTTGATGGATAACTTTGGATTTGTCAACCCTATTTTATCATCCATTAGTGTCCAAGTGACAACAATTTTTGGAACTGATTCAGTATTGAACAAGAATGTTGCAGCCATCAGCGGCTAAACGGGCTGCAATGCAATCGCTCGGGGCAATTCCTCACCGTCAATGTACGTCTACTAAAAGTACTTGTTTTGTTGCCACTGACAGGCTCAGATTGTTATTGTAAGTGTCTGAAAACATTATGGAAAGGATCCTACAGGAATAACCTTTCGTTATTGTATCTCGCTCGGGAGAAGCCGTTCTGAAATCCTGCATTGCTGAAATCTTCTAAATATTCAGTCTTGACATTGAACATCTTTTACATAACACTAAGCTACACTTTCTGTACTCCCCAACACAACAAAGTCAAACACTGGCGCTCCTTTCTCCAACTCACTCACGCTTGCACCGCTGTCTTCCGGCAACGAGTCACATGACACAATAACAGACCGGATCCAGTGAAATGTAAGAAAGCATTTTATTTCTCTGTAAGGTCCTTTCTATAATGTTATCAGACACTTACAATAACAATCCGAGCCGGTCAGTGGCAAAAACAAGCACTTTTAGTGAACGTTGCCCTGAACGATTACATTGCAGCCTGTGAGCAGCTGCCGTCTACAGCGTTCTCGTTCAATACTGGATCAATTTCAAAAACTGTTATCCCCATTAGTCGCATAGGAAACAAAAAAATGGGAAAATAAGGCCCAGGTTGAAAAATGCAGAAGTTACCCTTTAATATAATCTATAACTACATCAATGCAGTTGGGAAAGGCATCTGTTATTTTTGGGACAGCTGACACACCTCTTGTGATGTAGATCAATTATTAATCTCCTGTGTAGCTCATGTCTAATGATAATGAATGAAGTTTATTTTGAAATTTTAAATGCAGGAAGCTCTCTAGACAATGCATTCCTGGGTTTAATTGGCTCGCCAGTTTGTCGCTGTAATATAAATCTTTGCTGATCAGACAGATTGAAGTCAAAAAACGACCTTCTCAGGGCAGTGACCATCCTGGTCTGCATACCCTCATTAATCCCCCACTCCTTCATTCTCGTGCCAAGTTGACATGGGTTTGTTTCACAATCAGTAACTGTTGTGATGATTACATTCCTTTTTATTGTTTAAAGAGTAGTTGGCCTCCAAGTTTACACCTTTTTTGTTTTGTATTTGCTCACGATAATCTAAAAACTGCCAGGTTATGTTGAGTGCCATTGGTGTTAATCATGGATTCTCATATCTGTGGTTTCACCCACGGCTCTCATGTGACCAAACAAAATGTTCTACCTATGGTGACATTGTCCTCCACTGAACCGCATGTATTTTTAAACCGTTATATATCAGGGGATACGTAAGGCTTAATGAGGTTTGCTCAGTGTGCGTGCTCCTTTTTCTGCACTCTGCTGTTTTGCTGAGCAAGCATCTTCCTTTTCCAACCCTGTCCTAATCACATTTTATACAAAATCTGCTTTTTAAAATCTAAATTATACCACCGCCATTGGTACATAATGCGGCAGCAAGTATGTTATGTTAAAGAGATAAAAAAAGAGACAAATGGCAATTATCACAAGCTGTATGATTTCTAGTATAATGTCTCTGCAAGAAAAATGTCTGGAGGAAAATTTGTGCAAATAAAGCAAGGTAACAGCTGTGAATGTTAATAGCGTTATTTATGTTAAAATGACATTTTCAAAGTGTGCTATAGTGAGGAAACTGATAATTGTCACATGACTATGTATAACATTTGTTTTACAAACTGGTGTGTCATCTGGTGAATGACCAACATCATGTAGGTTTGTACCATAATACTGAAACCCTCTCTCCCTCCTCTGTTGTCCAGGTGGCCGTAATGTGACCATCTCTCTGCAGTCCAGGACGGGTCACACTCACATGCCATCATTGGTCGGCCTGCTGGTCTTCACCCAGTTCTGGTTCTGGTTCCCCCTCTCCCACTTCCTGTCACTGGCCTTCACACCAACCGCTATAATCGGCCTCAACAAGGACCTCAAGGTACTGAAGTAGCTAGACCTGCTGTGATCTGGTGTGTCAGAGGGGACGTGTGTTTGTTAGCCGACCGTACAGGGTGGTTCCGTAAAAGGTTCCAGGTAACACGGGTCTAAAACTTGATTTAAAAACAGATTCCTTTCAGATCATAAAAACATCAAGCTAAATTGGTAGAAATGACTGAAAACAGTAGGCATTGTATGTCATGAAAATGTAAACTCCATGACGAGCACTGAGCAAAGGCACTGCATCATGCATTATTTTTTAACACCAAAGTGGATTATCTTGCTTACACCTTTTCCACATAGCAGTGTTATTTATATCCTACAAACTTTGCGTTGTGAATGTTAAAATATAATTGACCTTGGGGGGGTGGAGGAAGCATGGCTGCTGAATTTGTATCTGGCGCTGCCTTTGGTTTGGAAATATTTAGCTTCTTGCCTTGGTAACAACTGTCACCAGCAGTCTATCCATAACAAGGCCCTCCTGATTGCAATACCAAGGGATCACTGTGACATACTGGGGTATTAAACAGACAATAGACGGGCATTATCTCTTCATTGATACTCAAATTGACAGCACCTGACACCAGACACACTTTTGTGTTTTGTGCATCCCCAGCACTGGAGAATTTACGTGGTGTAAAGCCCCAAATAATATAGCAGGGATAGAGAGCAGGAGGTGTGTAGAGCAGGGTTTAACGGACTGTGCTGCACCCTGCCAAGGCTCGTCAGCACCTGTTTAACTACGCAGTCTTGACAGACTTCTACTCTCACCATCGGACAAAGAACATCCTCTACATTTACACAGTGTTCTTCTTTTTTAGCAACAAACCTGTAGGTTAGTTTCAAAGAGATCACATGAGAAGTTAACTCACTGCTTGTCTTTCTGCCTCCATACTGCAGTGAAACGGCTGAATTATGAGGTGATAACAAACAAGAAGTCCCCCTCAGTCACATCTTGTGCTGCTCTGTTGGACCATAGGGACTGTTTAGTCATTTAGTTTCAGAACACTGTTATAATTTGAAGGCTCACACTAAACAGAAGGCCCCCGCTGCTGCTCCGGCTGGAGATCTTCTTTTATGTTTGTCTCGGTAAAGTTGACAGAGCACTTTTTCATTTTTAAGGTTAAGCCTGCAGCTAATAGGTGAAGGAGGGTGTTGTAGCAAGTGCTTCTTCTTTTGTCTAATCAGATAAATGTAAGTTTAACTTTAAAATCTCACTAACTAAGCCAAGCTCCAGTGACAGCACTTCCTGTAACACTTCATTCTCAGTAAAAGCAATGTGAAGTGTCATCTGCAGTAACAGCATATTAATAAAGGACAGCAAACACTAAGTCTGAAACTGAATGAATATGAAAGGACTGTAAAACTGTTTTTTAACTACTTTTTCATATTCAACCAAAATTACACTGGCCAGTAGAATCCGCGTTTTAATATGACATTTGAGACGACTAACTTTAGAGAGAAGGTTTTGATGTGACATATTATCTCACATAGAACAGAAAAGTATCATTGTCTATCAGTGTTTATCCTCAATTCACATTAGTTCACTATTCAGTCTTCCTATAGATCGCTTCAACAGAATTGCATTGCTAGGCAACAGCTTGGGCCCATGTTTACTTCCTGTCAGTTTGTCATTCATAAGCTTGGTCCAAAATCACATACTAATGCACTAGTACATACTCAATATGTGTACTATTGTTCAGCACTTTTCATGTGCATAAACAGTAGTATGTATCTTTTCGTATCTAGCTTTTAATTTGCGTCGTCATTTCCTGAGAGCCTCCTTGCCGGCTGGAGGCGCGTATCCATGGTAACCTGTACCAACCTTGTGACCAAACGACGGTTTGTGAGAATCAAAATCTGAACTAATTTAAAAACTATATTACACCTATAGCAAGGTGGAATCTTATACTTGCACTTAAATTGAAGCGTTATTGATGTTACAGAGCTGTCGGCATTTGTCTGTTATGAACGCAGTTGTCACTACTGCATTGCATTGTGGGATATTTATGACGCCGTAGTGTCCAATGTTTGCATACCGTAATACTGTATGCAATGTAATGTGAAATGGTCTAGAAAGTCCTGGCCCCTTTCCTTGCTAGCTGCTGTTCCACTAGCATCTGTAACTCAATAGAGTTACACTCTAGTCATCAGTCCTTCTGTAAAACATGTTCATAGAGTTTTCTGTGCATATCCTGAGAGAAATGGATGTTTACTGCTGTGCTGTTTTTAACATCTCATCTTTTTAACTAAGAAAACTCAACAAGTCAAAAATGTTAGTGGTATAAATGTTCAGCGATGTTTTTAGGTTCAACAAAGACCTTAACAGACGAGCCTTTCTTCGTTCTAGACGTTGATTTACAAAACAGTCTCACCTCAAGGTCCATTTAGTTGCTGCTAAATGGACCTTTAAGTTTATTCACATTATTATCTCTAAACAGTGCTGATCATCAGGTCTCATCAGGTCAGGATGAAGGCTATCCCTTCAAAAAGATTAGATCAGCAAGAAAAGCTTAAATACATAAATAAAAGGTGATTTGTTTCAAAAGCAAAATGTCAGATTGATTTAAATTTACATAAGCCTAAGAATACAGTTCTAGCAACACCGTGAGGCCGTACTGAGGTTAGCTAAATACTATTGTAGCATGGCAACAAACTCGCAATGACAACTTTAACATTAAAACTGAAACACTTGTCAATGAATTGATCAAGTCAATAGAGAGGATAGTCTGCAACTGTTTTGATAGTTGATAAATCACGTTGTCGATTGTGAGTATTTGTTGCTTTTCTCTGTCTTATGTGATGTAAACTGAATGCCTTTGAGTTTTTAATTGTTGTTCTGACAAAATAGTCAATTTGTTACCTTTAGAGCATTTTTTCCAATTTTTGGATATTGTATTTACTAAAATATTATCAAGGAAATAATATTAATAGATGAAAAAACAGCTAATTTCCGTACTAGTTAACATGCTGATGTTTAGCAGGTATAATGGTCGCTGTGTTCACCCTCTTAGTTTAGTCGAGACATTTCACTCTAAACCAGAAATGTCAAGCTCATGGTGGCGCTAAATAAAAGGCCAGGAGATTACCAACGTCAGTAGGAGTCGTCCTCTGGGATCCTCGAAAGTTTGTCCCAAAGTGAAATATCTCCACAGCTATTGGATGGATTGACATGAACATTTGTACAAAGTGGTGGAACTACCTCTGCCATCCCATGCCGCTAGCATGGCTAAAAATCACCACACAACAAAGTGATGGGAGTTGATTTCGTTTGACCTGACTTTCAGACGGATCTTAGAGGTCTGACTGTTCCCTCTAAAGTGGATCTGACAGGTAGATCATGGCGAGGGTTGTGTACATTTACTAAGCGTCTTCTCTTCTTCCGTCTTCCTGTTCAGATGCCCAAGGTGCAGTATCGTTCCAACTGTAAGCCCTCCACCTTCGCCTACCCGCCAGCTCTGGAGGTTCCCAAAGAGAAAGAGAAGGAGAAGGTGAGATCTTCGGCGCCTCGACAGATCAGCTTGTTTTGCTTTCCTTTTTCCGAAATTATTAGTTGAGGAAAGCCGACCTCGCTTCATATTGATTTGTGAATCATTTTGAACCCTCCCTGTCAGACTCATCATCTTCTTGCCCGTTCTATTTATTATTTCAGCATTTCTGGCCTATTTTTCTCAGATGCTTCATTTCACAATCCTAGATGCTCTTGGAGAATGTAATGAAAGACCAAGCAGTGTAGCGTTTATTTTGCGGTTGACTAGTTTTGTACATTTTAAGCCGTGTTTGTAGAAGGTCTGAGTGTCTATGGTATTGTCTTACATTGTGGAAATATCTCTGCTCTCTCTCTGTGCATGGCAGGTATCCACTGCTGTTCTCTCCATCACAGCCAAAGCCAAGAAGAAGGAGAAGGAAAAGAAAGAAAAGGAGGAGGAGAAGATGGAAGTGGTGAGTGGAAATGCACAGCCCCCGAAAAAACCCTCTCCTCCCTCATTACTAATCATTTTAGGTTATTTCCTTTTTTTTTTTTTTTTTTTTTTTTTTAAAGAATGAGTCTGGATTCACAACAACATTACAAAGTGATTCATTTAATTTAGTTTATTTATTCAGAACATATTGTACTAGAGTCTTAAACAGAAAGATCGACCCTAAATGAAGACGTTTTGTAGCCAGGTGGTCTGCCTAAATTAAAACAAAGACTATTTAGACCCTTGCAAAGTATTTGAAGTTACGTTTTCAAGGATTTATTTCAAGTGTTTTTAGTTTAAGCGTTACATACTGTACCACATGTGCCTTTTCCTGACTGCAAACAATGAAATTACACCCTTCACTGAATACCTGCTGGTATACGAATAAAATGACTAATGTCCGGGTTATCTGAGGCAGATCCTTTTATTATTTCTTTTCTCAAAGTCGATCTTAATCTTTTCGCTCACCCACACCCAGTGTGTTCACAGACGGACTCTGTCAGTCCGGAGCCAGTATAACTTTCATTGGGATTTTCTCTGGGCGTCAGCAGCGCGTTTGATCCGCTCCGACACGCTACATCTCAGCTCTGGTGCCGAGAGACGAGCTTGGAAATGTCCGTCCGGCTCACATCTCTGCTTTTTGATTTTTATTTGGCTTGACTTGTTGAGAAGGCTGTTGAAGGGGAGGTATCCACTCACACCGGGGTCAGGTGGTTCAGAATTCACCGGGTGTCACTTTCTGGACAGTTTTATAGAGCTGACTTTGGTTTTCACCATTATGTTTATGTTTAGCTCATCTATTTTCCCTTAAAAGTTTCACTGTGGTATCTTTTTATGTCTACATTAAATATATCGACACTAAAATATGTTGCGATTGAGACACTAAATAGCAGGGAAAGTAAACAGGGTATTGACAAATACAGTGTACATTATGTACAATATGATAACTGTAGAGCTAAAACAATCGGTCGATTCATCGATTTGCACTTTTTTGATAATCAAAGTATCATTTAAGTCATATTTTTAATACAAATAACAGCAACTGAAATGTGAAGATTAGCTGCTTTTCTTGATTTGGAGTCAAATACATTTTTAAATGTTCTTTGGACAAAACAAACAATTTGAAGACATCACCGACTGCGGACATTTCTTTCGAATATAATCGGACGTATTATACACAATCAATTATTGAGAAAATAATAGACATTAAGTATTGTTGCAGCCCTGAAATACTGTATTTTTATTTTGAATTAGGTAGACCAAATTTGAGTGTGTACATTAGAATTAATGGTTACAAGCCTGAGGATAAGAACATTCAAATAAAATCAGTGAGCGAGAAACAGACTGCTGGTGTTGATATAATTAAAGATAAAACAGATTTCTTCAGTAAAGTATTTGTGTCTATCTACAGTTCACAGCCGAAGCCTCCCATTATAAACCGAGCCAGAGGAGAAAAGACAGCCTCAATGTATCAGAACGTCTGCAGGAGATGATGTAGTTTGGTCTTGAAATACAAAACTAGTTTGTTTTTTTATTACCGGCTCCCTCGGCACCTTCTGTCCTTCAGTGTGTTGTTAATGGGTCTCCAGACTCTGCCTGATAGCCCAACAAATCACTGGCCATCAAGGGCGCCAGAGCAGGAAAGGACTGAAACAAAAGGAAAACCAGAATTTATTACTCATAACTCCTCTGAGCTGTCAAATGATGTCAATTTGTATACTAGCAAAAACAGATTGATTGTGGTGTGATAATGGTGGGTTTAAACTTATCACAATTGTGGATGATCAGCAGTTTTTCCCTAGGAAATATCTGAATTGTGTAGTTTTTGATACATAAAAGAAAAATGATAAAATGCATACAAAGAGAGAGGTAAAAATAAATATTAACTGTTAAACCCCAGAAATAAAAGAAGACACAACCGTACAGTAGTTCTGATGCAGAAAATGCTGCTTCTCTGTCACAGGAGGTCCAGGAGGCAGAGAAGGAAAAGGAGAAAGAGAAGGAGAAGGAGAAGGAGAAGAAGGATGACAAGGAGAAAAAGGATGATAAGGAGAAGAAGGATGAAAAGGAGAAGAAGGATGAAGAGAAGGAGAAAGAGAAGAAGAAAGAGGCAGAGCCAAACTTCCAGCTCCTGGAGAACCCGGCCAGAGTGATGCCCGCTCAGCTCAAAGTCCTCAACATGCCCGAGACCTGCCGCTACCAGCCCTTCAAACCGGTAACAACACACCTCTGTCTTACCAAGAGTTCACAGCTTTCACATCAGTCTAAACAAAACGAACCAAACAGGTTGGGTGTGAAAGCACCCGATGTCGATTACTATTATTAACATCTGGCTCTATTTTGTTGGTATATAATGTCAGGATACTATCTCCAGGTACAGCTACAACATATTTTTCAGCCGTCTTAAACGTCAACAGTAAATGTTCGGTTATGTTTTTAGTTCTTCTGTATCAAAGGGTAAAAGCTTATCTTATAAGAATCACCATGTAACAATGATGGATAGCGAGGAGGACATTTCATCACAACTGTAGCCAGATGTGATGAAACACTACAATACCAGTGCTTGAGATCATGACACTTCCCAGATAAGGTGTTAAATATACTTTATTTATTATTTATAGCACCAATACATCTAAGAATCCTTAACCCTACTTAATAACAATTTAACAATGTAAAAGTATCTGAGAGGATTTTATCCTTTAAAAATAAATCCTTCAAATCAGGATCCTGCCTGTTGGTTGATTTTGGCCTCTGTCAAACATCTCCTAGTCCAGAAACTCACCCCTCTTCAGGCCTATAAACCAGACGACTGCGGTCCTGCTGTAAAAAAAAAAATGTTGACAGTTTTCCGCAGTAAATGGCAGGACGGCGTGCGCTCACCCAATGAGCGCTCGCCCCAGTCCTGTAAAGAGGAAGTACTGTTTGATTTTGTGTCTAGCGAGCTGAGCTTGGAGTATTACAATGTACGACGGCTTGCATCAAGTGCCAAAATGGTGTCTTTGCTTGTCTGAAGTTTTGTAATGCTGCTTTCCTTTTAAGGGTTTGTTTTCACATTCAAAGACGGGTTTAGGAAGTGAGGAGGTTTTACAGACTTATCTTGAAATCTGCTCAGTGTCGGGAGGTTTATTGAAACTCTATTATGTGGATCAACTTACGTTAATATGAAGTTTCCTGTCTTTGATTCTTCATCGGAGCTGAATGATTCCACATGTTGATTATTTAAACTCCACAAAATCAAAAACCAAACCCACTCAGGACACATATTTGTGTTCTTTACTTTTGAATAACTGAACCCCAAATCCTGTTTTTTTTTCCCCTCAGAATTTCTTGTTTTTCCACTCTTGATTTATTTGATTTATGGTTGTAACATTATGTCAAACCGAAATATTGAGGATGTGCATCATAACATTTCTTCTTGTAACAGTAGTTTAAAATAAATGTCTGGGGGTGTGAACAAGGCTGGATTACCAACTGCTCAGACCCTCAGAGGGCTTAAAGAGGAAATTGTTATGGTTGTGACAAATTTCTCTATTTACCCTTTTATGCTGCATCAGCTGCGTTCTGCTTGGTCATTGTAGTTAAGCCAGACTGTAGCACTCTGTAAATACTGAGTTCAGTTTCTTTCCAACTATTACATAAGCATCAAGTTCTTGATCAACAGTGAAGAGTGAGATGTAAACAAATACAGTGCACTTTAAACATGAATATCTATAGTGCATCAGCCGGTGATGCCACTCAGCCCATTTGCTAAATACCATCGGTTGATTTTTCTGCCCACAGCTCCATACAGGCGGGATCATCATCATGAAGGACACCAGTGAGGAGGAGGAGGAGCTTGTGGAGCCCGTCTCAGCTCACGGACCCAAAATCGAGGAGGAAGAGCAGGAACCGGAGCCACCCGAGCCCTTCGAGTACATTGACGAGTAGAAATGCTCTCGCAGCAAAGGTATGAATTCCTGAACCTTGTTATTCATTCAGAACTGAAGCAAACCTGAAGTGTCTCCTGATATTCAACACGCTGGCCTGACGTTCATCTTTCTGTCCTACCTGCTACTCCAGTGTGTGTTTTGAACTTTAATTATTAGGGGTGGGGGAAAAAATATTCACCTATGTATTGTGATTTTGTTTTTTATTGTTTTTATTTTTTTACAATTTTGAAATAGATTTTTTAATACCAGAATCAATATATCTGCTTCATTTGAGTCTATACAGATGTAGAAGGAAGTTACCGCTTTAATTGTTTTAGTCTGAGTAACATGACGTCATATCCTTCAGTATCCGTCACCAAAACAACAAGCAGAAAGTTTAACACGGCGGAGGGTTCTGCATGGATACAACCTGCATCCTCCCATGTTAAATCCAAAGTCACTCATCTCTGTGGTCAAATCGGCCGACGCTACGCTACAACTGTAGAGCACCCATATACTGACATTTATGTTAAATACAGTCAAACGGCCCCGATGGAGCTGATCATGGATGTTTAAAGAGAACTGAGCTGACGGGGAGTTAGAGAGAGCTAATGATAGCGGAAGTATACACGTGCGACTACGTCCGGTTTTCAGAATAAGGTGTTCACAAGGGAACTGTATATATAAAATGCATACAGTATATGGAAATAGGATTTCGTGGATTATATTCAACAGAAGTATAAAACATTACATTTCGACATGCATAAAAATAAAATACCACTAATTTGTAAAGGAAATGTCTTTTATTCTTTGATTTTTGGGTTGCTGGTACAAAATTAATAAATAATTCCTGACAATGACTGATATATGACTTTATGACTTCAGGACATCTCCAACTATATACTTGATGAAAATCAAACATTTTTACTCTATTAATTTAGATATTTTCCAAAGTAAAAGTCCTAAGAAGTGTATGATTAAACTTTTTCCCATGGTCTGGTGTTAAAAAAGTTAACAAAAATCACAATAAATCGTAATATCGAATCGCAATACTTGTAGAATCGCAATACTTAAATATCACAATACACATTGAATCGGTACCCAAGTATTGTGATAGTATTGAATCGGGAGATAGGTGTATTGTCCCAGCCCTTTTAAGTATTAAATCACTGGATCGTGGCCGGTCGCAGTGTCAAAGTACAGTTAAGGTTACATATAATACCGTGTTGCTGATCTCCAGACACCTGTCTCTCTCTCTCTCTCTTTTAATTGGGAGTAATGTTATGTGATAACACACAATGCAGGTCTGTGCTGTTGTTTCCAAGCCTAACCCAGTTTCACCCGTCACTGACTGAGGAATGTAAACACCTCTGCCATCTCCAAACACCAGCCCAGAGGGCAAACCTTCTCACTGTTCTCGCCAATGAAGCTGGATGCTTAATGATTCCTGGCTGCTTGTTGTGTTTGTGTTGGACCGGCTGCAGCCTGCCTCCCATGAAGGAGCTCGCTGTTGCGTGTGATGAGACCGATGAGGTGTCAATGACCAAATTAGGGCCTCTGTGCATACTATGTCATCTCGTAATGAGGTTCATGTGCTCTGTGACAGAGTAAACAGTGCAGAGATCATTGTCAGGCTGACTTCAACACGGAGGTGTGTTTTTGCCAGAGACGGCACGGCGTTCGAGCGGTTCGGAGTGACCAAGTTGTTATAGAGGGTCACAAGTTTGATGCCCATAAAAGAAATGTGTAGAGTGCATTTGAGCAAATCTGTTTTACTGACTTTATGTTTTCTATGCTGATGTGAAGCTCACGAAATCTAACAACACTGGTTATATGGTTATATTTATCAATAGTGATTCTGGATCTCAACAAAAGACACAAGAATGTCAATAAGTTTTTTAGACACCAGTCAGGGATGGGGCAGAGGAGTAAATGGCAAAATCAGCTGGGACAGTGTGGGCGGGGCATCAAGGCCAGACAGATGTGCCATGACGGGCATGGCAGCTGGTGAAATTCCTGTCCTGTCTCTGACTTAATAATACACACGCATCTGAACCAAAATGAAAATGAAGTAAATCTTCTCTCGTTGTGTTTTTTCCTCTCCTCAGGCATCAGAAGAAATGAGATATCAGCATGTTGGTCCAGCGTCTCTCCTCTGTGCATCCATCTACTCAACCACCTCCCTGCTTCACTTCCTCTTTTACACGTTTTGTTCCTGTTCTGCCTCCTCATTTGCCAGACAGGGAATGTTTTACATCCTCATATTGTATAATTTTCTGTCCGTACAATAAAACAAATGATATATATTGGATATAGTGTGTGTTTATTTTAGTGGATATTTTACCAGGCGTGCTTTGAGGGGATTTCTCTAATGCCATACATTTAGACTGGTTTACATTTTCAGCACTCAGCTGCTTCAGTCTGCCCAGCAGCCTGTCTCTGTACAGTGAGCGGAGTCTACTGTATACATACTAAACAACGCCGGGTGGCAGGGGGAAGGAGTGAATCACTATCTGGGTGTCTTGAAGGTCAAAAATCAGGAAACTATAAAGATCTGCCCATAAGTGGTACCAAACTCTCCATTTAGACCGTAAAGAAGGGAAAACTTTAACTCTCAGTTTCTCTCTCATTCTAACTTTCTATTTTCTTGTTTGCTTCTACTAACTATAAATTGATTCAGTGACAGTTACGAGACTTTCTGTCCACTGAAATAAACATTTGTTTATGCAGTTCTGATTCTAAGAATACATGTTAATTATGTGTGATGATTAAAGTATTAAACATTAACACTTCAGAATAACATTCCAAACTTTTAATTGAGTTGAACTGGCTGTGTAGTGTTTTCTTTAGCGCTTGCTTTGGCTCTATTTGATTTTAAATTGTGTACGGTGCACAAGGTCGGACTGGCCTGAAATAATAAGGGCTTTGCGTCCCTGAGTTAAAAAATAAGTTTTATTTTATATACTGTACCCTAAAACCTAGTTGTAAAGCCTTTCATTATCTTGTGCTCACATGGTGGATCTTTCTAAATACATTAATTCTTAATCAGGTCAACACTAAATGATTGCCAACAAATGCACACAGTGTGCAGACTGATTCAGGGACAGCGATGTCATCGGAGACTTTTTGTCCACTGAAATAAACATTTGTTTGTGCAGTTCTGATTCTAAGAATATGATTGTGTGTTTGTGGCGTTTTATAATCACTGGTCATTAGCACTTCAGAATCATTTTCAAAGCTTTTAATTGAGCTGAAATGGCTGAACTATTTTCTTCAGGAAGCGCTCGCTTACAAAACTTGCAAAACTTTTTTTCGACATACTATACTATGACTTTTTTTTCTTTTTTTGACACACTTCCATAACATTTTTAGATTCTTTTTTATACCATGACTTTTTAAAAAAAAAATTCGACATACTATAATATGACTTTTTCATGAAATTTTTCGACATGCTATGCTATGACTTTTTTTCAAAACAAATTTTGACATACTTTACTATGACTTTTTTATCATGAAATTTTTAGACATGCTTTACTATGACATTTTTTTCATGAAAGTTTTTGACATGATATACTATGACCTTCATGAATTTTTTTTCGACATACTATACTATACAAGACTATACAAACTTTCTAATTTTACAGCTAAACCGTGCACTACAAGATGATTTTGAAAACATTTGAGGCGAGAAATAGGCATTACAGTAACAGAATATTGATTCATATTTGATCAGCTGCCTAGTTTGACCATTTGGTTGAAGTTCACGAGTGATTGACAGCCGGCTCTCATAGACGGCAGCTGGACAGCAGACCTCAGATCAGCTCTGACTGGTTGTTTTCCTCCGGTATGTGAAATCTTGCAGATGCCGTTAAGAGCACCAGAGGACACAGAGGCACATGACTTTTTTCAGGTTACCTGTTTCATGTACTACTGTCACGAAATAGCGACTGTTTTATAAAAATACCTTTTTTTAAATCATATTTGCTTCAATGTTGCCTACTTGAGTTTTAAGGAAATGACACAGGCAGTTGGTTTCTGCACAAAATATGTTGGAATGCCACTTGTTTGATTATTAATGCGTAAGACTGGTGGAAACACATCTTTGCTGCGAAGCAAGTGGTCATCAGAGATGATTTGCAGCTCGTTCACTCCCATCAGTGAATTTGTCTATGTACCTTTTGGCCAGACATTTAGTCTAATCAACTCCTCCCTTCACATTCCCAGATACTTGGTCATGGAAGACTGTTTAACAACTTTATCGACTCCACAGTCTCTCCGAATATTTCCTCATCTTGGTAGTCTAGGATTGCGATGCAAAACACAAACACAGAGGAACACATTCCTCCAAAGTCCGTCTGATTTTGACCTTAATGACCAAATCCATCATCGTTATCACTCAGCATGTGATCCCGTGAGGTGAAAGAAGAAGCATCTGCTGTTCGACTGATGCAGAACGCCACGTCTGATTCAACACATCCTAAATATAGGTTGTTGAATCCACAGCTGAGGGATGTAACTTTCTATTACAGGATCACATTCCTGGAGATGCTGTAACAGCATGTAATCTCCACAGGATGAAATGTTTAGTTACACTGCAACCGCTCTCTCTGTGTTACTATGCTCTTTTCCAGTTAAAATGAGAAGCAGTCTGCTGCAGCCTTTGCTTCCCGTACGTCCCGGTGAAGCGCGGGTGGGATGTAGATTCGTCAGTCTGTGTGGAAAGTACGCCTCTGTACATAGCCACGTCTCACACTTCAGACTTTTCAAACATTCATACTTTCACATTTTTCTGTGATGGAGTGGATTCCTCCTCGTACCTGTTTCTCGGCCTTGTAAACTAACATGCAATATCAATCAGCTATTCATCAAAGAACCAGGCAAAGTTCCTTGGATGTTTTGGTGCCCTAGGCAAAATCCATTCACAGTCCTGTGTTAGCCATGCGTGGCTCTATTTATGGCATTCGGATCTCGCCTGATCAAACCTGTGATCTTTTGCTTACAAATCTGTGACTCTAACCTCTGAGCTTGGACTTGTGCTTTTTAGGGAAGTGTGAAAGAAAGGTTGCGGCTCCAAATTCCCTAATGAGTACAACCGCAAAGCACCATAGAAGGTAAAAGGATCCAGGGAGATGGAGGCAGACAGCCAACCAGCAGCGACTAATGTCTGTCAGTAAACTGACAAACCAAACATCAAGAAACGGAGGAGGAAGAGGAGAAGGGCGATGGTTTGTGTGAGCAGACAGAGCATGTAGTCACCGTCTGTGGATGCAGCGGTGTTGACTGTGTCGATGAAAGGATGGAGGGTTCAGCAGCGCTGTTAAAGCAAACAAGCAGACCCACCAGAGAGCTCATTGGTCAGGTTAGCGAGTGTGTGGCCTGTGGACAGGGTCAAGGTCTCAGAGTTTTTGGCTGGACTCGAGGATCAGCGAGTGATGCGCAGGTGGTCCATGATAGAGATCTGGACCGAGCAGACCGTTCTGTCTCCTCTGAATGGAGGTTTACACTGAACAAAACGTTAAGGATTTTGGCCTCAGTGGCCTCCAGCCCAGAGGTTCCCTTCTATCTCTGACTGTGAAGAGCTAGAGACGTCCTGTAAGGAAGCAGCAGACTTTGAAGCAGCGTGGAGGAGAGTTGATATAAGCAGTTCCATTATGCTTACTTGCTCCTTTTTAGCCAGAGTTCATAAGCCACAGCTTCACTTTTTGTGAACTCTCACACTGCATCATCTGTGTCCAAAAAGCTGGAAATCACAAGCCCAGTTACTGCGCCTGTACAGGATGCTTAACTTGTGCTAAAACAATTAGTCCATTAATGGATTATTTGACCACACTTTATATAAAGCAAAAATGTCAAATATTTGATTTTTACAGCCTCTCAAATGTGAGGATTAGAGCTCGGCTGACGCTGGATTTTTGATGATACCTCAGTCTTAAAAGTCTGATAATAATATATTAGCCAGTATTCATGTTTTAACACAAACACATACACATTTTGAAAAGCATCACTTAAAGGTGCAATGTGTAAGATCTGGACAGAATTTTAGTTTAAAAGATTTTTAAAAAATGAACTAATATTATCAACACAATGTGGTAAAGGTTACAGTGTCTATATAAAGTTTGAAAAGAAAGTTTGCTCCGGCCGCTGGGCGGTGCTTGATTTTGGCTTGACTGTTTTCAAAATGGTGGCCTGGTCATAAACTTTCTCATTTTACAGCTAAACAGTACACTACAATATGTTTCTGAAAACATTTCAGGTGGGAAATAGGCATTACAGTAACAGAATATTGATTCATATTTGATCAGTGCTGACTAGTTTGACAATTTGATCGGAGTTTGCGAGTTTCACGAGCGGCTTCAGAGACTCCTCGGCTCGGACCGGTTGTCTTTGTTCGTGCGCGGTGGAGTCTTGCAAATGTCAAGAGAAAGCAGAGAAACATGTTTTTTTTTTTCATAAATTATCTATCTTATTTACTACTGTAAGGATATAGTGACAGTTTTATAAAATTAACTTTTTATCATATTTGCTCAAAGTTAGAGACTGCAGCTTTAAATGGTAAACTGACTATTGTTTCAGGTCTGAATTGGTCGGACAA
>CAKALG010018678.1:0-10900 GCA_916700815.1 Helicolenus hilgendorfi | reverse complement strand
CGCACCGCGCCACATTCCAGCCCCGAAAGTCCTCCCCAAGCATTTCCTCCACAAGCCATCGCTTACTTCTGTCTGCCAGACGAACGTAGCCAGAGAGCCAGAGGACTTAAGGGCGCATTAAGAGAGCTCTCCCGAAAACCATCAGTACTTGACCTCAGCTGAAATGATTACACTGTAAGGAAGATATTTCGTAGTTGATCCCAAAAGATAGTCTCATCTTGTGCTTAAGGGCCTACAGGGGATGAATTGATGCTGCCCTTGGAGCAAATGATGCTGTTCTTGCATTTAGTTACTTATTATTTCAGGAGACGACTGAGTCATTCGGAAAGATGTTTTACTTCTTTACCTTTTTATTTTGTTCTTTTACGTAACTAATGCTATTGAAGTAACCAGGAGATGGATTTTGTTAGCTTGCCTGGCTAGCTGTTTCCAGTCTTAATGCTAAGACTGCTGGGTGTTGGCTTCGGCCTCATACTGCAAAACAGATTGGTGTCGATCTTCTCATGTAACTCTAAAGGCCGTTTTACACTGGGGGTGTGACAAATAAATGACACCAAAAATGCAAAATACTCACCTGCGAATATTATATATCTAGGGCTTTTATTGTGAAAGGTAAGAACAGAAGGAGTGGATTTGGTCTGCGCTGCCTTGGTCAAGGTCTAAAAGGAGTAATAAATAATTAATTTTCTGTCCTTAAAGGCAAAAAAGCCCCCCAAAAAATAATCTGAAGTTTGCCATCCTGGTTTTGACTACGGAGCCCCCATGTTGTTGTTACATAAATATAGTCGCAACTCAACCCGTTCTGCATAACGCGATTGTTTGATACCTTTATTCACGGTGCAAAAGTTCAGAAACTCAACCTCGTTCAAAAATAAATGACGTCGCTTTTTGGCCGCGTAATATTCTGAGTGAAATACGTGTATCTCTCAAAATGTCACACTATTCCTTTAATTATGTACAGTCAGACAAAAGTTATTTATATTTTGTGTGTGGTGTGTGTGTGTGTGTGTGTGTGTGTGTGTGTGTGTGTGTGTGTGTGTGTGTGTGTGTGTGTGTGTGTGTGTGTGCATTGGGAGCGGGAGGGGGGGTTGTGATGATCAAAACATGACACAGCCTCACAGACACCTCCAGGTGCCACGACTCTGTTGCCATGGCGATTAGGAGTGACATAGGTTAACACCTGCTAGCGCTCACTCATGGAGATTAATGTGGCTGCTCAAGCAAGACACACACACACACAGAGAGACGCAAACACGGGCGCACACTCACACCCGAGCCCTGTCCCCTCTAATGGGGACTGATAAAAGACAGGCTCCATCTCTCGCAAACAGGACTTCACTGGGCAGCTCGGGGTCAGCTCCACTGCAAACATTTCCATGTGCTGCTGCATTTAGACATGCAGGCCCATGACTAGGAAGCAGGACCCAGTTTCTCTGGACTCACTTGGCCTCACTACACGCCCCCGCGACACTGTGACAGAAGGCTGGTGGCGACACGAGGTCACTACGTTTTCTCTGCGATATTAAGTTACAAAAACGCATGTCAGCAGGTCACCGCGGCTGACAGGTAGACAGATGTTGGCTGCTTTTTACTGTCCCTCCAAGAGATGCTTGATGCAAGCTAAAGGCAGACGCACAAAAATAACATCTGAGAGGGCAAGAGGCTGACACACCGTCAAGTTATCCAGTCGTCACCATGGCACAGTGAATCCTAAATGAAGCAGGATGAGCAAGTTGATCCAAACTGCTTTTTTGATGTTGACACACTGCGGCTCATTTCCATTGCCCAGCGTGGCCGTGGCGCCGGTTTATTTACACACACAAATGAGGCCGACTGCAGAGGCAGACGTTGCCTTGATGGGAAGATTGCCAGGATCAGTCAGATTTGACAGGACAATCATTCTGTTGAATGCCTTGTCTATCTATATGCCTTGAAATTTGCTTGTAGTGTTCACAGCACTGAAAATGCTCTTTTTCAGAAACACAGACTGTTACTAATAATCCACGGATTTCCCTGTCAACACATTCTTCCAATGAAGTTACAAAGAAAACTGCGCATAATGGTCTGTGGATTATCGAAAGTAATCCAGACATTGTTTTTGGAAAGACATTGTTCTGTGGAATCTTTTAAACCTAGTCTCGCTCCCAAGTTGTCAAATACCACTGTTTGGGCAGCGCTCCCCGACATCGGAAACCAATGCAGAGAGGCACCCTTTATCGACAGTATGTGACGAACCAGGCTTTCAAGTAACTCCAATGTTAACCCACCCGTGGCGGAGTATGTGACATAGTATTAGAGCATGAGAGTACGCAAAGGGCAGGCAGACGGGAATGGTGGTGGGGGGGGTCAAACAAACACAAGACTTTCAACCAGGAGACCACTGTTCGTGCTCACAGGACACGGAAAATAAAAACCAAAAATGCTGACTTATTCTATCATGTCAGTTGTTAGTCACGTGACTCATTGGTATCATCAGTTTTGTGAGTTGCATAAGTCGCGTGAGTCCCATGAGTCGTTAGTCAGTAAAGTTAACGTCAACCACGACCGTTTCCTAACCCTAAGTGGTTGTGTTGCCTAAACCTAACTTCCTGTGAAAAAGGGAAGTTTATTTTGAAAGGACAATATGCATGTAATGAGCGTATATTGATATGCCGTTCCTGAAACGTCGGTAACGATGGAATTTGACAAGTTGGGAGTGTTGATCTTTTAGCCAGGGTATTGGCATGGCTCTATAGGGATGGCAATGTCGGCCTGTCTGTCCTTGGTCAAGATTGTAATATCTCAACAACTACTGGATGCATTACCATAACCTTTAAACTTGTATTTCCAACCTTTTCAATGCTGTAATACTCTGCGATCACTATTGTCCTTCATTCAAGAGTGCACCTCTGACTCCACAAGTGGTTTTCATTGGACTGTGCAGCCTAGAGCGTCTCCTAGCCTCCACGCCGGCGTGTGTCTCAGAGCAGTGACTGTAAAATCCATTTGGGACACTAAGCCTTTAATGATGAGGGGATGCTGAGGTAAGGCAGGTACCCCGACTTCCCTCCTAAACTCTGATGGTTTTTGGACAACTCTAACTCCCCTGGACTCGGGTGTCCATCTGGGCCAAATCACTCACATGGTACTATTTATTTGGCCTGTTAGAGACTCAGGGATAATCGGACCCCCCTGTTTTTTTTCCGTTTTTTTTCTCCTCTTTTTCCCCTGGTCCTAATAGCAATTGATATGCGCTATTAGAGGGTATTCACTGTGTAGTTTGTGCTCACATGAAAGCGGTGGTCTGTTTACAGAATTCTAAATGATTGGGATTTGGAAAGCATTGTCATCACGGTTAAGACCAGGGAAAGGATACAAGGCACTTAATAACAATGAAGAAAAAGATCCACGGGCACGCTTCACTGACAGGGCAGAATGTTTTAGAGAACGGGCGCCAAATTCATGCACTGACACATAACCAGTAAACTGTGGACTGGCATGTTTTTCTGTAGCATTTATTGTATTCACTGGAGAATCTAAGGAAGTACATTATTTTATAATGACTTTGAGGTTCAAAGTCAAACATAGTCCATCAGCCAGAGGATTCTTGGTTTACTGTAACGCAGTTGTATGTTTTTTTGGGGGAAACTGATTTGAACTCAACATACTGTAAAAGACCTTCCAAAACCGCTCCTACCATAGTTATAAAAACAAGCTCATTCTGGTTATAATGGACAGTAATACTTCATTTTTGAGGAGGGTGCCTCCCATCAGCTAAATCAAACACTGCAGGAATGATATTCATAATAACAGTGTTTTTTTTCCGTATAACGTATGCCAACTGCAGAACTCTCTAATACAAGCAACATGGATGATCTCAATCTGTTCGTGATTATCAACAATACGTCACTCTGCATTAAATCTGAAAGGAGCTGTTGTCACAGCGCTGTCACGCTATGGGCTGCCACCATAATGGCACACAACAACAATAAGGCCTTCAGTCTTTTGTGGAACAGCCCTGTGGGCCACATGCACTTATTCCAAAGTCGCCTGAAAATGTTTTTTTTGCAATTGATCGGCCCTGTCATTTTGTACATTTCACAAGAAGAGGGAGGAGGAAGGACGACAAAGCTCGGAGGTGTAAAAATAGCCTCGAGGCTTCGGGATGTATTGTTTAGTCTCTCAATACAAAAGGTATTGTCAAAAGGTGAGAGGAGCTGAGGCTGGGAATCACCCCAGGGGGTGAGGGTGGGGAGGCGGAGGCACGCTAAGAAACAAAGTCCAGGTGACATCCTAGTGTCAGTGTCACCCATTTAGGGGACCGCACGGCCGTATCCGTGACAAAAAACGCTGCGGGCCGTAATCTCTGTCAATGCTGGCGTGATCCTGACGGGGAGGAAACGTTTTCAACACAGACCTTAAGAAGACAATGTGTTTTATATAAGGCCCCACTTATTGTACATGCTAAATGTTGCCCTCTTTCACTTGGTGATGGATGTGCTCGTAAACATGTATGAATGGGACAAGTGAATAGCTTTTGTCCATCTCCTCAGTACTGTGGAAAGAAGTAATTTGCATGTTACGAATGTCATGGAGTCATGTGGCTTCTCCAGCAGAACTAGAATTTTGTGAATACACACAACAATCTTTTTTTATCAGTTGTAGTCATTTATAAAGTGAAACATCATATCGGTCATCTCATTCTTTGGGACATTTGAGAGTTTGTGACCATGGGTCGGTGGATGGGACGTAGGTACAGCGGCAGATAAATCAAGAGCGTCACCTTCAACCTCAGCCACCTCTTCGACATGACGGTGTGGTATAACGGCCGCGTCACTTCATGTCGCTTCACACTACAAACCACCTCAGTGCGCGATAGAGGTTAAGGCTAGATTAAAGGTGCTAAATGCAAGATTTAAAGCATTTCTATTGCCTTTGCATGGCTCTCAACATGACGACAGCTGAGCTGGCGGCTCGTAGTTAACGGCGCTAACTGTGAAAACAACAGCAACAGTGCTGACAGAGCTAACAGCGCTATCAACTGTAGCCGCCGTATTAGAGCACTGCAGAGCGGTGGCCGTGAGCTAGTCAGTGGGGAACGCTCATATGCACGAACATGAACTAAAATCACGTGGGGCAGCCTTGTCTCCTAAAAATTGCATTCCCACACAACTAAAATGCATCCTCAATTACGTTTGAAAGGAAACATATTTTGTCGTGGATTGCATTTGTCTTTGGCGTATCACAAATACGTTTATAAGTCAGCGGACAGCCGCAGCAAGTGACATAGTATAACCAGCAACGCGCAGAACAGGTGACGTAGTACATCGAGCGACCGTCAATGAAAGTTACGTGGAATAATAACATTATTACTCCACATCTTTACATAGTAAATAGTTGTTTGATGCTATATTAATGCTCTGGATATAGAGCACCTTTAAGCGAGCAGAACTACATCATCTGCATAGAAGCAGAGATGCTACCCTTTAGCCACCAAACTGGACACGCTCCACTTTGTGTAGAAAGAAGCCCATTGAGGTGGTTCAAGCATCTGATCAGGACGCCTCCCTGCAGAGATATCCTCCAACTTGGACGAGACCTTAGTGACAAACCCCTTGGAGGGTTTGCATATCTCAGCTGACCCAGTAATGTCTCAGGATCCCCAGGAAGACTTGGAGGACGCGGCTAGGAAGAAGGACGTCACAGCTTCTTTGCTTAGCCTGTAGCCACCTTGACCTGAATAAAAGCAGGAGAAAATGGATTCAGGTTACAATATGGAACTCCAGTTTTGCCTCTGTCTCTCTCAGGTGTGAGCCTTTTCTGTTTTGAGATCCAGGCTGGGCTTCCTTCCAATCACTGTGGTGGTCGGGCATTTTCCTATGACGAAGTAGGGTCTAGAGTAATGGATCTATTTAGCAGTAATATTCCTTAATGGAAACAGCCTAATTACCACTGCAAATAACCACAAGCCTTCACAAAGGATTAAGAATACAATAGCAGAAAAAAGACAGGTATACATTTTCCAAATGATGAAAAAGTGAAACATCTGCTGCTCTTAGCAGGTTAAAAAAAACGTCTGGATAAGGGCTTGGAGGGAGAGAGAAAAATGCTTTGTCACTTTAGATTTCACAGCACCAATTTGAGCTACGAGGCGGCTGGTTTGGATTTCAAAGGCCTCTACTTCCAGGGAGAAAAGCAAAACAAATATTTGTTTTGTGGTTTATTGTGTTTTAATATGGCAGCGGGACAAGACGCAAATTGAATGCAGAAAAAAAAGTCAAGATGCAGCTGCTGAAATCAACGAAAAGGATCTGTCTCTTCCTTTGAGGAAGATTTGTGATTTTGATTACTGCCCAGTGTGATTATTTGGGTTTTAATCTTATGTTATGGTGCAGATTTTGTAGGAAATAGGAGCCTTTTTTTCACTTTCTCAAAAGATTTGCTTGACTTAGCCTGTCCTGTCCTCTTAGCTATGGTCTAATTTCCATTGTTAGCAGTGAGATGATCTCAGATATGAAAGCACAGACGGCACAAACTTCTTTAGATCCTCTCAGACTCAAAGGGTATAAAGCAGAAACTACAAATAACAGTATAATCTCCTCTGCTGTGTGGATAATTTCAAATAAGGCCTGAATATAAATCCACATATCCAGGGTTATTAATAGTGTCCGCGGTTGATGACAGGCCACAGTAAGTGGCAGGTATAGTGAAATGAGGCCACCAGGGACTGCTGATTGTGAGTGAGGGCCTGTGATCATCACTCATCACCGGTCGTTACACTCCTGTCGCTGCTCTCGGTTTAAGCCCCACTGGCTGCTAAAATTGAATCTCAAGTTGTGTCCTATTTTGGTTTGAGGAACAGGTGATGTGCTTGGCCCGACACGTTCCCTCGCCTCCACACCACCCCCTTGGGGCTGTTAGTGAATGCAATGACAACATAGTTTCCCAAGAAAAGGAGCGAAGGCAAAGAGGCTATTCTACAGATCAATACCTGATTAGCGTGCTGCAGATCTGTGGCACGCATGGTCGTGTTTAACGTGGGAAAAAAAAAGACCCCATGAGCACCTCAATGCAAGACATTTGTCTCTGCTTTTGTTTGGTAAAATAAATCCGCGTTGGACAGCGAGCGGTAATCAGTCCAGGGCTGTTTAATTTGCTGTCAGCTTGCGTAGCGCAGAGCTGTCTGTCTCGCTTTGTTGGCCATTGTTGACAAATGCTTGACTGACTTGAAAATATCCAGTCAAATTAGGCAAATCCTTTGTTCCTCATGTGCACAGACAGAACTGCGCTTGCTAAAAAAAAAAGTTGAAAATATCTCTGCAATGAGTAAGGGAAATGATATTTAATTTAACAAAGTAGTTTTCTAGAAGAGTAAATTACATATTCCTCTGGTTTGCAGCAGACAAACAGCAACACACAGTGGATCTGTGTTATTGTCGTGGGCGGCAGCACACCTGGACTTTCCTTGTGCTCTGCACCTGCCTGCCTGCTTTCAGTGTAAACTTCTCCCAACCCACCATTTACATGCAGGTCAAATCCTATTCAAATGGCTCTATCTAAACAGAGGAGCGTTTCAAAACAGACACCCTCAACTGACTTGTGATTATGCGTCAGTTTGTATAAGGTCCCCGCAGACGCAGGAATAAGCAAATTAACGCTGCAGACAACAATCTCTAGTTGTTTATACTGTCATAATAGAGCCTTAAATACGTTTTTTAATTAGTCTACAAGTCAGTTTGCTCCTCTTGGTCATGTTAAATCCATTTCTGGCAAGCGTAAACATAAATATCTTTCCCGTTACTCACAGCAGGGGTGGGATTGAGAGAAATAATGCTGCCCTGCTGTGACAAAACTTTCCTACAATCTTACAATTATTTCTACCATGTGGATGATTACGGGGAGAGCAATAGATATGCACAGGCAAATTATAGTCCAATCTGGGATGCTTAGATTTGAATACCAGCGTGCTTAACTACAAAGACCATGCTAGAGAAGAGCATGAATCATATAGGAGGGGGGGAAATAAGAGGAAGAGAAGTTCCACATCCCTGGTTTCAGGGGTACAGAGCGCTAGAGTTATATATTATGTGTAATTATGAGAGTACATTTAAAAAGGTTGCAACGTAAAAGTTCTGCAGCGTGCCAAGAAATATACCCCGATGCTTTAACTTCATTTAAAGAAATGAGCCGTTTATATTAGCCACAATGAAGACAAACTGGTACAGTGGCTGCTCTTTCCTGTGAAAGTGATCACATCTTTATGGCTCCCGTCACTGCTCTTTACAGATCTGTTTCCCAGAGGTATTTGATGGGGAGAGCCAAAAGAGGGAGGAAGTGTGGGTCTGCAGCCCCCGTGTTAACAATGGCTCTCCTCAGACCCCCGGCCCAGGCCCAGCCAGTCATGAAACACCATGGAGATGTTATTGACCTCAAGGTTAACTCTCCTCAGGTAAGCCCGGGAGATAATGGACAAAAGAGCAGTTCTTTTACAGGTGGAGTGACACGGCATATCCGCGCCGCGCAGCTCCTCTCGCATTGACAGATTTTCTAATTCACTGCAGATTCCCATAAAACTGGGTGGCCAGGGCCAGCTCTGCCCAACAGAGGGCCCATTCATGCTGGGTGGGATAAGGGGGCCCGGGCCAAATTAACCTGGATTAATTTAAAAAGAGCAAAAGGGTCCTCACATCCGAATAAAATGAAGATCAATAAATTAAATGTCCGGGTCAGGATGTCAAGTTGCAGCGATGATCGACCGACACGCGGAACGCTACGTTCTTTGGCTGAGAGCGGGGAGAAAAAAAAACAGGCGAGAGAGATCCTTAATTACTTTATTCCAAGGAAGAGAAGTGCTTCCATGCGTCTCTCTTTACATGCTAGAGTTGAGCTCCTATAAACACACTCATGTCAGAAAAGAATGCTCATTACTTCTCTCATTTGGCTCTGGGATTAGTCAACGCAACAGAAAAACCACTCGGACATTTTTTAAACTTGTTTGTACTCCACAGGAAGAATTATTATTTAATGTGTGATTTATGTCTCTCTGGATTTTCCAGTAACTTCTGTTTTTTTTCTCCTCCTTTGTTTCTTCTCCTCTACAGACCGGGTATGGATGAGATTTCCCTCCCGTCGTTTTTATCAAGTTCAACTAATGTTTTATAGACGTTAATTTGTCCACCTGAGACGACGAAGTTGTTGCCTCCAAAAGAAAAAGGTGTGCCATAAAGAAAAAAGTTGACCATGCAGCTAGACCTAAACCTGAACCACAACATGTCTTTCACTACATGATCAATTATCCAGTAAGGGCAGCCTTGTAAGGAGACCATCTCATCATGCAGCCATTAATATCTTAACAGTGTCTGCCTGGAGATGACATACAGGACAATGGAAAGAGGGCCAAAGAAATGACCAAGTGGCCCAAGCCCAAGCTGTTAGCAGATTAAAGTGACTTAAAGATGCAGGGACCCGAATTCTCCATGACAAAAGGTAAGGCAGGCGATACAGAGATTTTGGTAAGGTCATTTGACGGGCCTTTCCTCATTATGTTAGAGTAGTCTCAAGTCACTGACATCAAACCATTTTTTTAAAGTGAGACACCCCAGGCAAAAAACATTGTTTTTCATACACTGGTCAATTTTGTTGTCTTTCAGACTAGTGGAAGGAAAACATCCAAAACGCATATTTAGGAGTTTATTTTACTACTTTGTCTATTTGCGTCTGTGGATTTCTCCTAAATCCACCAAAAGTTGCCATTACATAATGCCTCCTTTGCATATTTAAACATAACATTTCAGAAAACTTGTAATACAAAACATATTTATCTTAATGTGAGTAATCACCTGGGGAAGTTTCATGGTGATATGTATATCTATTAACCTGCTGTGTCTTGCAAAATGTATGGAATATACCTTTAAAGGCCGATTTCTCTCAGGCTCTGAGCCAGAAATCTCCACTTCAGTAGCACTTACATACACAAAACTTTTCAGTTTCATTCCTATCTATATTCTGAAGATTTTTACAGAGGGGTTTGTTCGTATCTCATTCATAGCCTGATTTATAGAACATTTTATTTCTAGAAACATGGCGAAAATTGTTTTTTAATGGCTATTGGCAGTATTTTCTGATTTATGGAGTGATAAAAAAGAGATATTAAAATTCCTTCCATAAAATCTTTTGACTCTAAAAATGTCAGCAAAATGAAACCAAAAAATGTACAACCTGGCTTTATCCAATGTTTAGATTTCTGTTCTGGAAATGTATACAAATTAGCACAAATTTGATAAGATAATGCCTCATTTGCATATTTAAACATACATTTTCCAAAAACTTGTGATACAATAATAAATGTCTGAATGTAAGTAATCAACTGGAGAAGTTTCATGGTGATATGTATTAGTTAAAATGTTTACCCCATTCACCTGGGGTGTCTCCTTTTAATGTTTTCATATGCCGTTATGACAATTACTAATTTCACATATAGAAAGTTAAGTTCATATGCAAAAACATAGTTCATATGTGGGGAAAAAAAGGAGAATTCAACGCATTCACACATCAAATCTGTTTTTTTCATGTGACGGTTCGTACATAAGATACAAAAACAGAAAAACCTTTTCCATTTCTGACGTGATGCTAATCCGAATTTAAGAAATTACATTTGCTGAATTTCCCCTGAATCGTCAGTCTTATGATGCCCACAATGTCTTTTCTAAATGAAATACCAAACCTGTTGCTGAGGCAGGCTTCACAAATATGCCAACAGGATACTTCCTCAGATTAGCAGGGCTGTTTACACAGTCCCCTGGTAATCTGGGCCACAGGGGACATACCTGTACTGTGTCAGAGACGGAGCTAGAGTTACACAGTGGGACCAACCAGCCACAACGGCCCACACCAGAATACGATACAGAGGGTCCAGCGGGAC
>CAKALG010018677.1:0-18274 GCA_916700815.1 Helicolenus hilgendorfi | reverse complement strand
TGTTTCCCAAAGCCCGAGATGACGTCCTCAAATATCTTTTTTATCCACAACTCAAAGATATTCAGTTCACTGTCATATAGGAGTAAAGAAACATGAAAATATTCACATTTATAAATGTAGACTTTATTTTTATAAAAAATACTCAAATGGATCAATTAATCAAAATAGTTGGTGATTAATTTAATAGTTGACAACTAATTGATTAATTGTTCAAGTTCTAGTTTCATTTCAATAATATTTCAATACAATAAAATTTGAGAAATGTCCAAAAACTGAAAACAGATTTGTGTATCACAACTTTGTTTTTTATTCTTCTCTCTCCCTTTAATCATCTCATGGCTTCTCATATTTATCTGGTGACCCATTGGTTATAAAATAGTTGCTCCACCTCAAGCAGCTACAACAGTACAATTCTGCTGGATTAACAATATAATTAACAATATAGTAATTCAAACTCTGGCTGACAAAGAAAGGAACGTGAATGGTGACTTTAATGTTTTTATAATGAAACGCAATTTGCAGAGACACAGATAATGCAATTCTGTCTGTCTTTCTATCCCTCCCCCTTTGTTTGTGTGTGTTTAGGAGATGCTACAGTGGGGAAAAGTGCCCTCTGCCATATGTTCCATAGTGACGGTACTCTCTTCCAGAAGAACTACAGCATGGTGAGAGCATTTACCTATTCTCTCTGCTTTAATGCTATCACAAGACACACAGCCAGAGCATGTAATTCTGAATATACTACGGTGTATATGGAGCATCCCATGTACTATGGTAACACTCCTTGTAAAAAATATATATTGTATTCACATCACACAATCACAGCAGAGGAATGGTGTTGTTAAACAACTGGTGTGGGGATTTAGGGATTGGGCTGTGCTCTGAGTCGGGGACTAGCCACAGGCTTTTATTCTTATGTTCAGGTACGGTAAATTAAGTTTTGAATTGGGTTTGAAGGAGCAACTCATGAAGTTTAATTACTAGACAGCCGTATGTTCATGTGCTATGATGTGCTGCAATATTTATTATTCAGTCCTGCCTAATCAGTGATTTGATAAACCAAACCTGCTGCTTTACTCAGCACATTTTTACTTTGTTCAGAGTAACTTTACCGGAAACCCCCAGAGTACTCATACCCGTAGAGATCTTTGCAGGCTCCACTATATAGATATAGACAGTGCAGTCGAGCAGTAATAAAGTACTTGTGGAGCAGCATAATTCATCATGTACAGTCACATATTTCAAATTTACAGAATCAATCATTTTTGAATTAGGCAATTATTGAAATATCCAATTTAACAGTAATCATTTTGCCTGAGGTCATACCATTTACTTTGATTACGTATCAGTTGCAAATCATCAAAACTAATAATAATCACGATCATATTACATATGTTGTTTCCTTACTCCTTGCAAGCTTTTCAAGGACCTGCAGAGGTCTCTTAAGTCTACCACAGGAATCAGCAAAGTGCAAAATGGCATAATGTACCAATTAATGCTGATGCAGAGAGGGCCAATCTGCATTATTTATGCTAATCTGCGCGAGGGAGGGAACTGTGTCATTAACCTGACTCTGTGATATATGGGGTCATGGCTGCTCACTGATTCCCTCTGTCAATGTTTCAAGGGGCTAAACACGTGCACTGTACATGCAGGCGAATGCAGCTGCAGCGCGTTCACTTGTGAACATAAATATATGCACTATAGCGCAGCTTGCACATATTCACTCATAAGTTTGTTGAGCCTCGGAGCTGGTTAGGGTACAGAACAGGTTGGTGGGTAAATACTGGACAAGAGCGAAGTGTGTGTGTGTGTGTGTGTGTTTGTTCAGCTCTTGCTGTGTCAGCAGTATTGGGGGTTCTGAGGTGACAGGAACGTCGATAATTAATACAGCAGGATTCTGGAAAGCCACCAGAACAGGTACTTAACAAGCGCGTGTGCACACACACACACACACACACACACACACACACACACACACACACACACACACACACACACACACACACACACACACACACACACACACACACACACACACACACACAACAGTGTTGAGTTTGTCCATACTGCATCGGCCTGTACCCACTCGCTTGTGATGCTGCGCGTGTCTGTTCATGTTGGACTAGTGTGCGGTATTAACAAAGTAGAAAAGTGCTGCAACAGTGCTGCATTTTTAATTTGCACTGGCCTAGGATATGTGCTAACTGAACTCCAGGCAAGCCTTAACACATCTGTACTACTGCATAATATGTAAATATAAAATAAATATATAAAAATCCATACAATAAAACAAATAGAAGAAAAATGAAAAGGGATGTCACATAAGAGGAGAAGCATGCAGGTTATCATGTGTAGCAGCAGATCAAAGCCCTGTCCACCAGACACCGCTTTATTAGCTGGATGCACTGAAACAAATGCTCATGGGGAAATTGCTGGTCACGGTCTCTGCTGTTGCTATGCAACTGTTAAAATACCTATTTGAAGCCAGCCGCATGCTTGATATTAGCTGAAATATTTTTAACTTGTTGCCCACTTGGCGCCAAGTGCTTCATGTGAGACAAAATCCACCGTACAAAACTTTGAAGCTGTTCACTATCATTTTTTCATAAATTACTATGTATATTAAAGGGACAGTTTGGATGTTTCTCAGTGTGGTTGTATGAGGTACTTCTCCATAGTCAGTGTATTACAAGTTAACAGACAGGAGTACCAGCACGGGAGCAAAGCGATGTACTGCTGTGAACGGGGGCAGCAACAAAACGGATTTTAGACACCTAAAAAAATCAACATCAGTTTAAGTGTACGCTATATTTAGAATATTTTCACCGCTTTACCTTGCTGTCAGACAGCCCTTACTGACGGAGAACTGAAGCCGTTATCTATGCTCTCTTCAAAGCCACCAGACTCCTTTGACAAAAACAGTAATTTTACCTCACAGAAGTTACTCCTGTCTGGTTCTTCAAACTGGGGGTGCACTGACCGCCATCTACTGTAGGTAATACTCTGACTATAGATAAGTACCTCATACAACCTGACTTAAAAAAAAATCCAAACTATCCCTTTAATTGTTATTTAGATCAGTTTTCATAATGGCAGTGATAGAAGCAATAGAAAGTATCTTCATAAACCTTAAAGATTCATTTTTATTTCCTTTTCGTGTCATGCCACTAATAGTAAAACGTTCCCCAGATGCTACACTTTCGTCACTGATGTTTTCTGAAACATTTGCTGTGGATAATGATGGTTCCCAGGGGATGAATCTCATTTTTCATGACCCCTGACCTTTCATCATGTACCAAAAGTTCCCCAGAATTTCCACATGCACAAAAAATATCAAAATCTAATTGGACACATGCAATTAATGAGCTTCTTAATGCTCCCAAGAGGATGAACCCTTTCCATTTCGGACACTCCATGAGCTTTCATTTGGTGCCATTCTAATCTGCAGATTACCATTAGAGTTGCTGAGCACATTCACAATAGAGGTGCACCCTTCCATTGCCTTTAGTACAAACTCTGACAAAGCACAATCTTTATGTTGTTTATACCATTGTGTGCATACTTGCTCCACTATAAGCCCTCGTGACTGAGAGGTGCGTCACCAGTAGCAGTTCTGAGTGTTGTTAAATGTGTCAGGTTGGCTTTTCTCTTTAAGATTTCACTGCAGATGGAAACAGGGAACAGCGTGTCCTTTCCATTGTGTCTAAAAGCAGCCGGCGCTGTGAAGACTTATTCCTTGTGCAGACGCCTGTGCCATCCCTCATGTTCTTCAACTTTTGATTTTGAAGGGTAGCGGAGGCTGTCGGCCATTCTCCTCACGTCCTCCTTTGAAAATGTCAGACGGCCCGTTAGCAATATTCCGAGCTTATTTGTTACTAATAGGCCCTCATTGACATTCCAGCGAGAGGCTTCCTATGCATCACACCGGCTCATTAGACCGCTCCGGAGTGGGACTGCCGCATCGCCTGTGTGTGTGTGTGTGTATGCGTGGACCATTGGATCCTTGTTATGAACTGTTTCTTTGTGTGAATCAGGTAAATGTTGGTCTGAGGTGTGTACAACATTTGTGTGTGTTTCACAGAGGCAGTGAGCGTGAAAAGTATGTGTGTGTGTGTGTGTGTGTGTTTTTCTGGCATTTGACACGCTCAGTTAAGTGTGGAGCTCAGGACATCAGATCAATTTAGACGTCGGTGCTGATGTGAAGAAACCTCGGCTTGCTTCTTCAAGGTCACCACTGATCTCATAGCAGTGGACACACAGTGGCGATAGGCAGCCTGCAACCATCCGGTCCACTTAGGACTTCATTAGATCTCCACGCTTGTGAAGAACGTGCATCTGTGATGAGACCATATTTATCATATCCTCCTTACCCTCTACCTTTATATCTGCCACCTCTATTTGCCCCGTATTCATTTAAAATCTCAACTACTCATGTCTCCAACCTCTGCAGTGAAGTTCAGGCAGCTATAGTCTTTCTTGAAACGATCATTGGGCGGACTCCAAATCCCACCTGACGCCTCAACTATACACCTCCACCAAACAAGAGCAAAGAACAGCAACTCTGGTCATTTTAGTCGACCAGCCACAGTCACAACTGTCAAATTCCAAACATTGCATTGAATGTTTGGTCAGAATCATAATTTAGTTAACTTATTCTTTGATCAAATTTTGCCAATTTTAGTTTCGTTTTTATTTTGGGAAAACGGCTGTTGTATGACTACTTGTGTTTGGACGACATTCAACATTCGAGAACAATGAAGTCTTTTGTTAAAGCGGCTATAATCAATATTTTTATTTTAACAATGGACACATGACTACTTGAATGTAAATGAACGATTCAGTATGATTTCACCAGCAGACTGTTCACACTGAAGTATGCTCAAGCGACGGCCAGGTCGGTCTCAAGGCACCCCGGCGCCATTGGCTTCGTCACATCACCGAAAACAATCGCAGCAAATTTCCAAACAGGCGTTATTTGGATAAACTGACCGCATAGTAGGAATCTAAACGCTTACTTTCTCACATGAAAACATATTAAAACTTAATAATAAAATAATAACAGCTTTTAGCCCGTGGATGTATAAAGAGAACTGGATACAGCGTTGGAGGCTCCCGCTCATTCCTATGAAAGTTGCTCAGTGGCGCATGAAGCTAAAATGGCCCGACTGCTGAGTGATAAAGTACCTGGATCTTCCAGCGATGTACCTCATCCATTGGGCCCATAGAGCAGGCGCAGTAGCGTTTCCTTTAACCCCACCCTCCCAGCCCTCGCTCCGTCAGTCATGAACAAAATGTCACATGACGGGTGTTCTCAAGGCACCCAGATACAATTTATTGTGGGGTAGTTGTGCAGTAAACTCACACCTCATACTAATATATGTAGTATACATCAAGGCATTTCTTGCATACAAAAAATCCACAATCTGTATGTGAATGCACTACATACTCAAGTTTATGTCATACTTAGTATAAATTGTGTGTTAGTGTGAGATTTCGAACTCAGCCACTTTGACAAATCCACAGAGAATTATCACCCATCTCTGCAGTTGCCCTCAGCTCTACGCAGCTTTACAGCCTGCACTGTTTTACCCTTGCCAGTGAAACAAAGCACAGCCAAACTATCAGCTTGTGGTAACTGTCAACTCCGTATATGAATGTAAACCTCCTCTCTTAGATTTCCATTAACAATTCAGACTCTCACTATGTCTTAATTGTCGTCACCGCTGGGCCCAAATGGGGTTCGTATCATTCTCAATTTACCATCAGGAGGACGGTGACGCTGCTTTCAAGGCAAGCCAAGCTGCTAATTAGTGATGCTTATGTTTAGACATTAACAATAAATCACATCAGACAGTCTGTTGTGCTTCTGTGTATAGTGTCTGTGACAAGTAAATATCTCCTCATCCCCTCCTCTCCTCTCTTTATCCCCTCCTCTCCTCTCCTCTCCTCTCCTCTCCTCTCCTCTCCTCTCCTCTCCTCTCCTCTATAAAAGCCACAGTAGCAGGCAATGAAATTAGCACCTGCCACCTGCCAAATACGGGGTAAATGTTGGCTGTGTGCAGGTAGAAATTTCAGTTCACCTGCGACCATGGCAGATATGTTTTTCTTAAATTAAGAAATATAATTTAAAAAAAGTAATTCCTAAATCTAAAATAGTCAGGGATTAATGATATATTCCATATTTCTACTGTCTTGTGCCGCTGACTGGGTGTTTACAATCCTAAAGCGTCCTACATAGATTTCATAAGTGGCAGACAAAAAACTTGAGTGGCCGGTAGAAATGTTCAGTGACCTGCAACAGTGGCAGGTGAGGAAGAAATTCATTTCAGACCCTGCACAGTAGTAAGAATGTTAGAGCTGCAAAATGCACGTTGACAGAAATGGCTATTATATGATTATATGATAGAAACAAAAATATTTACACATAAGAACATTAGGGCTGTCAATTAAATTTGTTTTTATCTGTTCAAAATGTGCCTTAAAGGAAAATTTGTCAAGTATTTAATAATCATTTTTTATTATTTATTATTGGAAATCAATTAACAACACAAAACAATGACAAATATTGTCCAGAAACCCTCACAGGTACTGCATTTAGCATAAAAAAATAAGCTCAAATCATAACTTGACTTGGAAAACTGCATGTGATTATCATGAAGTGGTTCATGTCTGTAAAGGGGAGACTCGTGGGTACCCATAGAACCCATTTTCATTCACATATCTTGAGGTCAGAGGTCAAGGGACCCCTTTGAAAATGACCATGCCAGTTTTTCCTCGCCAAAATGTTGCGCAAGTTTGGAGCATTATTAAACCTTCTTCACTACAAGCTAGTATGGCATGGTTGGTACCAATGGATTCATTAGGTTTTGTAGTTTCATGTGATGCCAGTATCTTCACTCTAGCTTTAAAACCGAGCCCGCTACAACCTAAAAATCACAAGTTGCGTTTGTGTCGTTAAAATGAATTTGCGTTATTATTGTTTTAACTTTGACAGCCCTAAAGAAAATGTAGCAGAAAACGCACTCCCTACAGCGAGGTGCTTCGTACAAAAAACACCCGATGGTAGACGTTTTTATCGTCACATTGAAGTGTGATATTATTGACATGAACTGCAGGCTTCATGAAGGTCTTTTGGCTTGACGTTACATAAACAGCATTGTAATTAATGGTCGTGTTTGTTTGGCAGACAACCGGAGTGGAGCTGCTGATGAAATGTGTCAACATCCCAGAGACCAATGACAGTGTGGTGAGTCCAGCCATTGTCTCTTCTTCATCCACCACGCTGCTCGTGGGCTTATTTGTTATTATAAAAGTCACAGAAGGTGGGCGGTGAGAATTGGAATCCATCACTCGGGTGCGGAAGAAAGTTTTCCCAGACGTTTAATATCGTTAGTTTCTCATCTGTATTCAGTGAGCAATAGGGCAGCGTTGTGAGAAGAACATTAATGTCCTTGCCAAAGAAAATAAGAAATGTTAAACCTTGTAATTTGACTAAATCTTCATGTATAACACCTCTTCCCTTCCCTTGTCGCCTCTTCCCCTCCAGGAGCTCTACATCGTAGACTCTGCAGGGAAGCAGACATTAGTGGACGCCTGCGAGAAAATGGTGAGACTGCTTCTCTGGAGTTCTTAACATTTGCATGAAACTAGTTGAAACTCATCATCCAGTACAAACACAGGGGCTCTCTTGAAGTATTATTTAGTTAGTCAGAAGTAGAAAGAAGGAAGGTGACGTGATACTAACTGTGTCTCTCTCATTGTTTGTCCCTGTCGCCACCCACCATCTCCTTCCACAGTGGGGGGAGCTGTCGTTGCTGTGCCTGGTGTTCGACCTGACCAGTGAGCAGTCTTTTACCAACTGCAGCCACTGGATGGAGAAAGTCCTTGCTCACTGCCAAGGTCTCCACCTTCCAGGTAAAAACCCCAAAGAATTTGTAGGCCAATACAGATATTGATATTAAAGAAAAGTAAAAAAAATAAAATAATATTCGATAGCAATATCACATTAACAAATGCATTGAAGATCCTTTACATTTGGATATTTTATTTATTTATATTTTATTGTATTTAACCTTTATTTATCCAGGATATTCTTAAAATCTCTTTTCCAAGAGAGTCCTGGCCCTTAAATAATGGATGCATGAATGGACATTAATAGAATCAAATGACCATCAGCTTGTATAGTTTATATTTTTGGCCTTAGCAATACTGTGCTTTATACTTTATAAAGACAATAAATCACATAGTACACGTTTATTTGTTTAGATGTCAATGCTTTCCTTGTGTTATTTGTATCTCAGGTGTCCTGTTGGGCAACAAGTCAGACCTGTCTGCCAGAAGGGAGGTGCAGGCATCTGTGGCCCAGGAATGGGCTCAAAGCCAGGGGTTGGAGTACCACGAGACATCAGCCGTAAGTCTGTTTCAATATGGATGAAGTCATATTGTGTTGTTGTTTGGCTTTGTGGGTAAAGTGCTCCAGATGGGTTATATTGTATTTATGTATAAGTAGAGAACAGCATCAAGATGAACAGGGTGTAAGGTACGCACATCTCAAAAAGTCAAACTAAGATCTGCACGCTCTAACATGTGAAAAGCTCTCAGCAGGTTTGATTGTGCAGCATTTCAATCTCACACAGATCTCCGTCAGGTGTTCAAATCAAATCACCAGCAGAGCAAGCAGAATATATAGAGACGTTCACCACTCAGGTGATTGTGATCTGCATGATTGAGGGTCAATCTACTGTCAGGTTGACCAATCAGAGCAGAGCATGGGGGACAGAGCATGGCTCTATGAAACGGAATGAGCATATATTAAATCTAAAAAAAAAAAAAGTTAAATATATATCACAAATCACCTAGAATTTAGCATATTTAGCCTAGAAACTATGATATAGAAAATGACATAGAAAAAGTAGAAAAAATTGTAAATAATAGTAATATATTATTGTCCCAAAAAGAAAAAAGAAAAAAACATCATCATTTGTAAAACAAAAAAAAGTATTAATACCTACATATTCAATATAAGAGGTTGAGTGAAATTTCATAAATTACAAAAATCATCTGAAAAATTATTTTACTATATAGAAAATTACAAAACAAATAGAAAAGAGTAATATATTACTCACCCAAAAACTGTTTTTTAGAGTTTGTATTGATCCCTTCAACAGCAACAAAAAAGAGACAGAAGATCGTCCCTCATCAGCATGTCTTCGTGTTTGTCTCTTACAGAAGGAGATGGGGAACTGTGACGCTCCGCTCCTCGGTTTGGCCCGGGCCTTCCACTCTCTCTACCAAGAACGTCGCGAGACCATCCAGAACCTGAGTCCAGCCTAGACCCCCGTCCCCTTCCCCAGTCACACACACACACACCTTGATTCAAAGAAACCCTGTGTTCTTTTGTGCCACCAGGCCCGGCAGAGAGCGGCTTGTTCAGAATGACATTTTGATGTGACCGTGAATAAAGTTGCTTTTTATGATAATCAGCGGTTAGCTGTGTTGTCTCTTATCTGCTCGTTCCGTCTCTATGCACAGATAGCGGGCTTTCCTTTCGCAGTGATGGTCGGGTCAATACCAAAACCACAGTAAGACTCCAGCTCATTGTGGAGAGTCTGTACCTCCTCTCCTCTAGATGATAAAGATGGCTGTTCCTCATTTTAGATGGAACAAAAGTTCAGACTCACACTATTGCCTCCTACCCTCCCCCCCTTTTTTAATGTTTTCTTGTAATCTCAAGCCTTGTCTGCACGTACACAGGAATTTTTGGTAAACATAACCTTTTCTGTGCGATTTTACCTTTCGTCCACACCTAAACGTCGCTTTAGGTCACTGAAAACCGAGCTTTTATAAAACTGCACCACGAGCACCAATACTAAATGTTTTTCTGGCATATAAATAGTACGGCAGTGTGAGTATTGGGATGCACAGAGAGTTTTGGTCTCGTAATGGCGGCAGCAGCATAAATACATCGATGAACGGCGTATGTGGGTAGTGTCTAGAAGGGAACCCGCCATTTGGGGAAGGTTAGGCATTGACCTTGAATAATTAAGGTCAGGATAGGTCGTCGGCCAGCGAGTCTCGCCAAAGTTTTTGCAAGTTTTTTGCAGATCTCACATTAAATTTCTCAATTTGCGGTTTACCTTCTAGACACGGTCGCGGACATGGCCAAATAACTTGCTAACAGGCCTCGACAGTGCTTCAATCGTGTTTGGACGGAGATTTCTTTTATAAAAACCATGTTTGTGTGGACAGGAGTTTTTTGGAGAACGAAGGAAGAAAAACACTGTTTACAAAAATACCCATGTACATGTGGTCTACGCCTTAGTGTTCTTGACCTCATCTCTCTCCATCACTTGCTCCCTCTGTCTCACTTCTTTTTCTTTATCAGCTTTTCCCTGTTTTGTTGCTTTTTTAAAAAACTCGTTCTTCCTGCTTGCCATCTCTTCTCTCTCCAATCCCGCCTCTTCCCTTCTCTCTCTCTCTCTCTCTCTTGTTGTGTTAACTCCCCAGCTGAAGCCCTCTCACATCATCTCAGTCATCATGTCCCCGGTGCGGCGCTAACAACAACCAGTAATCACTGTTCTAATTAGCAGTCTCCCATTCAAAGCAGGTCAAAGCCGTGTCCTTGTTCTCTGCCTGCCTCTCAGACCAGCTGCCACCATTCAAATGAGGGCGCGCTGGTTCAGGCCAGACACAATGGGTTCTATCTCATTATGCGCTACATTGAAAGTGACTGCAGCTTCGTAAACACAGTCTCTGTCCTCTTTGGGAAACGCAGTCAAGTTTTTATTTCAGCTGTCTTTTGACACGGTGTTAGATTCGACAAGAATTTTAAATTTTCCTTAAGTCGCTTCTGAAAATTGTTGTCGGTTTAAAGTCACATTTTAGTCTTTTTGTTTGGTTTTAGTCAAGATTCAGTCCGTTGAATCCATTTTCAATTTGAATTTTCAGAGTTTTTAGTCATCGTTTCATGATACTGTGATGGATTTTGCTTAAGGACATTTCTCCTGGCTGGAAAAATGAAATCTAAATCTAAACTAGAATGGCACTCAGAGAACGCACACCTCCACCAAGCTGCGTGACTTTAAAAACAGATCACAGCTCACAGCTGGCGGTACCGTGAGGTGGTCGGCTTATTATTAACACGGTGTGTATCCGTGAAACGTATCGACGAATGCCTCTCTCATTCAGCAGCCTTGTTATGTCTGTATAACGTTACACTACGTTGTCTCTCATGCCGTCATCTACCGCTTTTTTCTTTATCACCGTGGACGGCCAGCAGCTCCCGCCGCACCTCGGAGTCTCGCCACACATCCACACACGTATCTCTCTGCTCTCAGAAGGAGGCAGGGTCATGCGTCATCAATGCATCATCAGCTACACAGTGCATGTGTTACACCCTGTGGTCTTAATGCTTAGGCTGATCGGAATCCTTAAAAAAATTCCTGAATCCGGATCATGATCCGTATCGCCACCAAAACCTAATGGATTGTTCGTTGTGCCACACCCCACCCCTCCAAAGAATTTCATTCAAATCCATCGCAAACTTTTGAACTTAAGTATTCCTGCTAACAGACAAACAAACAAACAAACGTTGGTGAAAACAAAACCTCCTTCAAGGCCAAAGGCCTTATCATCCTTTGTCTGCCTGAACTAGGGGTGGGCGATACTGCTAAATTTGGTTTAGATCCGATACTAAATAATACAGGGCCAAAATCGCCGATATCGATACAATACTTTTTATAATTAAAAGCTGTTTATGTACTTTCATGTTTTAGCACCCTCAAACATCACTCGGCATGAAGGATGTCAACGAATACTTATTGTCAAAATTGTCTGTTTTGACATTTGTTGAGAAATCTTTAAAACCACAACAGTTTTTATTATATACAGCATAAAAAGTTATATAATGGTCAACTTATTTCCTGTAAACTGAATTGTACTGAGTTTCTTAACAGAATGCATATTTAACAGCATGTAATTGTTATTTCAGCACAATGTTTTCGTACTCCTTGAGTGGGTGATCATAATTATAGCAATTAGGATCTTTCTCCTTCTCTTTCTTTCTGTCCTCATTGTTTTAGTGTCTATAATGTGTGTGTGTGAGGGCGTCTGCATGTGTTTTCTGCTGTGTCTGGTTGTTTTTTTGTTTTTTTTCCAGGCATATGGGCGCAAAATCCCAATAATAGCAACACTGTCTGTCACAGTAGGGTGCTTTGTGCATCAGCATGGAGATTATACATCTTTTATCTTTATCTGTACCACCGATGTGCATATAATTGTGTGTAATATGTGTGGCATTGCCAGCTGCAGTACTTTCCTGGACCTCTGTTGTAGATTATTATTGTACAAACGCACGTAAAGGTGCCACACAAAGTCTTGACCATCTTGGAAAATCACTTCAACAACAGTATACTACAGTCTGTTCATTTTAAATGGAACATCATGTCTTGGGATTATCACCTAATAACATCTCAGGATAGAGTGTGGGCTGTTGCTTATTGCTTTGGGAGAGACTTCTTCATTTCCACAGATATTGAAACGGTCGGTCAGCAATCACAGAAATGTCACAGACAAGTCCGTTTTTGGTGGCTTTATACGCTCCCAGGCTTATATTTCCCCATTAAATAAAAGACATTCATTCTCAATTAGTAATCAAAGCAGGTTTGCTCTGTTGGCGCAGGCTGATATCACAGCAGGACAAACTGCTGGTCACTGCTGCTACTCCCATTCAAAGCTGACAGATCTGCAGTCACTGATAGAGGTCAACTCTGACCAACACAGTCTCACAGCTTTTCTTGAAATAGTCACAAAATTTGATATATTTGTTTTGTGTACATAGACACTAATTTCTCCCTTTTTTTCCGTGATGCTCAGCACGACTTTCAGCAATGTATTTTTCGTGCGTTTTGTCACACAACACATGACACACGTGTCAATTTCCGTTCCCGTTTTTTCAAAATAAAACTACTTTGGAAAAGATCGACTTGACAAGGGGTGGGATTGTAATAGGAAGATGATAGTAGTGACGGGGTGAAATTTAGCTCACCGGCAGATTGAGAAGCGAGGATCAGATATGAGACATTTTTATTGAGTTCTGTGATTTGGTTCCTCTGCTCTGTTTGTTAGTCCTGTGTTTTTTGACCCACCAGTCCACCCAGACCTCCTCCCGACACGGCGTTCGCCTCTCTTTATACTTCCTGGTTCACAAATTACGTGGATTACATACGAATTGATTTTTTGCTGACTATCATGAAAAAAAAAAAGTGAAATTTGTGTCTATGTACATGAATCAATACATTACATTTTGTGACTAACTGCTGTGCGACTGGGCTGATCTGACAGTGGGATGGTTAGGAACTGGTCTGGTGGTCCACTCGTGTGTGTGAGGGTAAAATGAGTACTAACTCAGATGCTTTGCATGTCTGTCAAGATCACTGATGCAGGCCAGGGTTATTATAGTAAACTAAAACGATAATAAGCTGTGAAAAATATTCTTATTCAACTGAAACTAAATAAAAACTATATCCTTAAAGAAAAAAAAACTAAACTGAAATGATTTTGCCTCGGTTAAAAAAACGAATACAAATATATTAAAATGAATTAAATATAATTTTTTAGCTATTATAGATCACCACCAAAAAAAGGAGGCGGCATGAATTTCCGTCAACTCTCGTCAAATTGAACCACAGAAACTGAACGGACTTGACCTTCCAGGAGATGACGCTATGACGCAATTGTTTCACTGAAGAAGTACAAAGATTGAACATTAAACATTATGGCCATTCCTACACAATTCTCCAACCACGTATTCTGTATGTCTATGTAGCTAGACACCTCTGAGACATTATAGCTGGCCCTAACAAAAACTAAAACTAAACTAAAACTGGATATATAAAAATTAAACCTTTTTGAAAAACTGCAACTGAACTAAAACTAGCAAACATGAAACTAACTAAAATGAAATAAAAACTAATTGAAAATTCAAAACCATTATCACCTTGATGCAGACCCCAACCAACCTCTTTCTCCACAGTTTGGTTAAATTGTGTTAAAGCTAAAATCCATCTTATGATAGTCAGTAACTAATGCAGGGTCTTTTTGCAGTACTCAGCAGAGCACTAATGGATATTTTAAAACTTTTCATGCCTTACTTATTAATGCTTACATGTGCCATTACGTGGGTGCTTTTATCTAAAGTATACCATAAGTGCATTTTATAGTGCATGGCCCATGTGGGCACAGACCTGCTATACTGCTGCCATGCTCTATCAGGTGATTTAAATAGGGAAAAGGTTGTGCCGTTTGACAATGAAGACAAAGGACAGCACGGAGACTAGCTAGACAAAGAGAGGAAGGAGATAACGAGGGACAGGTGAATCTCATCAGGGTGGGGCAGACAATCACACAGGCGGGAAACAAACAAAGGCAGGAAGTAAAACACAACAAGACACAAGAAGAGAGGACTTTCAAACTAAAACAGGAAACCAACTATAACAAAAACTCTAGGACCATGACAGTGGAGTACTGCCGTAGTTCACCAGAACGACGACGCGTCACCACTTTTTTTCCTCGAAATTAGGAAATAGAACATTTATTATTCTCATAATCTGGTTGAAATTTATGAAAAATGTTTTAAGCACTCGAAGATCCAATCATCGGCTATGTTTAGGCAACAAAAACACTTAGTTAGGTTTAGGAAAAACATCATAGTTGTGCTCAAAATAAGTATGTAAACTAAGTAAAATACCTACATAAACAAAGTATGGAAAACACACACGTCAAACGTCCCTAACTTTAAAATAACTCACTTTGGGACACAAACATCATACTTTTTAGTGCACTTTTGAAAGTATTACAGAACTAGAATGTCACTCGGAGAGCGCAGCCCTCCGCCAAGGTGCCCGAGTACTATTACCAAAATCTAATGGATTGTTCGTTGTGCCACACCCCACCCCTCCAAACATTTTTATTCAAATCAACGTGGGCTTTTGGAGTAATCCTGCTAACAGACAGACAGACAAACCAACAAACCAACACCGGTGAAAACATAACCTCCTTCTTAGGCCTTCGACCTTGGCGGAGGTAAAAATAGGTCTATGCATATTGGTCATCAATCATGACTTTACAATTGGACTAATACATTTTGGATAGCATCCACTAACTGTTTCAACATTGCATAAAAAAGTTTCAATTGCATCCTCATTCAGTACATTTTGAGAAGCATTTGTGAGCTCGGCCAACTTCCGCAGACACCTGCAGCAGAGCTCATTTAAATGATCATTTATGTGACACTGACTGGTCAGTTCTGCAGAAAATCCCAGGTAAATATCATAAATAAAAACTATTTTAATGGACTCACAATAGAGCCAGAGCTGCTGCAGTGAACATTTCATGGGCTACAAATGGCAAAAGTTGAGTAAACACCTTTAGCACTAATTACTATGTTGAGATAAAATGTAATTTTGACAAATTATGCTTGCTGTGCTCTTTTACACCACATAAAAGCGCGCGTAGCATTTTTTGGTGATCGGCCAATGACACCATTACGAAATTCAACAACTGCAATTGGCCCTATCCGTGCATCTCTACACATCACGTCGGTGCCAGGTCTGCTTTGTGTGACATCAGGGTTTTATCTCACTGCAGTGCTCCTCACCCAAACAAACACAGCGTTTTGTATTCATGACACAACCTGAGCATAGGGCACAGAGTTCCAGCTCATATCTTACACCTACACTCGCTCACATACTTTTCCTGCAGATCAGCTCTTTGTCTGTCTGGTGACTTCCTCTCTTTTTTCCCCCCTTTTCTGCATGCCCTTTCCCATGTCCCTTTGCAATTTAAATCAGCCGTGCCCCATAGCGATACGACCAAATTATACCATTATACCATGATTGTAAATTATGCTCACTCATATTAATGGAGTAATTTGATTGAATTGACCTCAACCTCGCTCTCTCTCTCTCTCTCTCTCTCTCTCTCTCTCTCTCTCGCTCTGTGTGTGTGTGTGTGTGTCTAAGAGCATGGCTTGTTCCGTAGCCCCTAACTGTCCGTGACCTAAAAAGCTTGATAATTGCAGGTGAGGGAGGACACAGCAGCTGTTCCCTCAGATCTGCTACCCTCTTGTCTGATCTGCAGCGTGACAAAAATCAGCCACAACGCCTCCAACTCACCTGCATAACAACAACAATGTTTTGTGTTTTATTACATTATATTTACCTGTCTGCCATTTCAGAAACTCTTTCTTGCAAAACCCGTCCAGTATAGCATCCCAAAAAAAAATTGCATTCACATTTTAAAGGAAATTTAGTTTACCTGTATGTTTGAAATAACCATGATGTGTATGCTCTTGTTCTGTTTTGTGATATATAGCGGTAAGGTCAGGAGATTGCAACCAAGTGAAGCCTCTCCTGTGTGCCAAACGTGTTGAAGAGTATGTGGGAAGTGAGTGGTGAAGCAAGAGAGTGAGTGGTGAAGCAAGAGAGTGAGTGAGCGGCGGCGACGACGGGAGCGAGTAACGTTATCGACTCCGGCGCCAGGCAGGAAAAGTTAACGGAGCTTTGGCTTGTCTGTTCTCGGCTACTGTAGAAACATGGCGGTGACCCACTCCCTTTGAAGATATAAACGGCTCATTCTAAAGTAACGGAAACAAAACGATTCTTAGTTTCAGGTGATTATACACAAAAGAAAGCATAGTTATTAATATTATATTCCATTCATCCCAACACATTGGTCCTTTAAATAAAGGTTAAAAAACTAACAGGACAGGTTTCAGTGTTGGTGGGAGTGCCATAATGCATCATTTAAATGTACATTTAATTAATCAGTGTATGTGAGGATTTTAAGAATGTGTAATTTTATTAATTCATTACAATTTAAGTCTATAATTATTCTGGCAGCACACCCCAGATTGATATATATCAATTTAGAATCATGATGTTAATCTTAAAGGGAAAGTCCGTCTGCAAATGAGAAAGTCAACTGAATTTACTATCCGTTATATTCACGCTGCTAACAGACACTGTTGGGGAAGGTTTATGTTCTGTGCACCTTGTTCGAGGTCACAGAGTTCGAACACTAATATGAGAAAATCATTATGTACCTCCACACCAGAGGGAGGCAGTGTGGTGCTGCTTGAATCAGGCTGCTCCACTCCCTTTTCTCTCTCCTCCATCCCTCCCTCCCTTTATCCTCCCTCCCACCCTCGCTCGCCTCTCTTCAGTGATCACAGCAGTACTGCAGAGAGACATGCCAGCCACTTTGATCATCGCACCAGGGGAGGAGAGGGAGAGAGAAAGAGAGAGAGAGAGAGAGAGGGAGAGAGGGAGGCAGAGAGGGAGAGAGAAGGAGGGATAGAGAAAGAGAGAGCGCATAGAGACAGGGTATCATGCAGCGGGACGTCGAGGCTGATGTTGAATTTGACATTTATTCTACAGCTTGCTAATGGAGAGCTAACGGAGATAGAGAGGAAGTGAAGACATAGGTAGAGAGAAAGCGATAGAGTGAACAAGGGCACGGCAGAAAAAAAATAAGTGGATGAAAGAGTCATTCGAAAAAAAAAAAAAGTAGAGAAAGACAAAGGACAGAGTGTTCATTGTACAGTATACTTTGCCCATGGGTTAAAAACTGCGTAACAGTATAAATAAAGCCCACCAACGTGTTGCGGTACACACTGTTTGCACCCTGAGGAAGTCTTTGGCTGTGCTGCATTGTGCTGCTGCATTTTATACCAACGAGATCAAGATGTTTTTATGTTCTCTATGAGAAAGTGTTGTGCAATATGGGATAGTGACGGCCTATAGTCATTATGATGTGTGCGTGTGACGATGTTGCGTGCTGTGGCAGCCATTCCACTAGAACGTGGACGTGTTATACAGTAAAGTCCCACTGAAATCATAATAACTATCACATTTTGAAGTAAAAAAAATAATCTGAGCTCAGAAATGCACCTGAGCCAGTGTGTTTGTGTTTGAGTGACAGTTGACCCAGCTGGGGGGCTGATATGATGTAAACACACTTGTTGGTAACTGCAGTTTACAAGCTAAGGAAAGGGTTAGCAGTGGTTTTGAAGAATAAGGACGAGAACATTCAGCATCTTAACTGAACAATCTTAGCATTTGAAGATAAATAAATAAACAACATTATATATATATATATATGTGCACTGCTAACATTCATTTTGCAGGATATGTATATCTCCTGCAAAATGAATGTATCTACAGTAGCCCAGAACAAACAAACCAAACACTGTTAACTTTTCCTGTTTGCACCG
>CAKALG010018676.1:0-11099 GCA_916700815.1 Helicolenus hilgendorfi | reverse complement strand
CGATCCCAGCCGACATTGCGCGAAGGCGGGGTACACCCTGGACAGGTCGCGAGTCCATCGCAGGGCTGACACATAGAGACAGACAACCATTCACACTCACATTCACACCTACGGGCAATTTTAGAGTCAACAATTAACCTAACCTGCATGTCTTTGGACTGTGGGAGGAAACCGGAGTACCCGGAGGAAACCCACGCTAACACGCACATTTAAAAATAAATATGACCTCACCAACTCCAAAACTTTCGTCCATCATTAAAGTTTTCGTAACAGGTTCGATTTCTGCGTTTTTTTGTATCTGTCAGAAGGCAAAAGAGGGTTGTTTGACCACTCAGAGCCACCGTCTATGCAAACGTCACCATCCAAAATGGCATCTAATAAACATTCACTTTGTCTCCCAGCACAAAGCACTTTACAATAAAGAAATAATAGAATACAGATGCAGAAATTAAAGATAGATTGTGGCAGGTGAAGGTGAAGGGATGTACGAAACATTAGACCATAGTGATTGTGCTCCAGACAGCTAGACGATAGCTTCTTGCTAAAGTCATTCATTTATTAGCGCCATTTTGGACAAGAGATATCCATTGCACCCATGTAATTAATCCAGTTTTCGTATTCCAAATTTTCACAACGAAGAGAATAATAAAACGCATCGGACTCAGGTGTGCAAGGTTTCTGTGCGTAACACTTTTTGATGGATGACGGATTAAAAAATCGCATAAGAAAAAGACGGACTGGTCGTGCAAAGACCTTAACAGCCTTTGGCGTGGACTTGAAACTTCGTAGACCTTTTACATGCACAAACAACTATATAACAAACTAAAGGAAAGGGAAAAAGCACAAAAGCATAATAGGTCCTCTTTAATAATAGTTTTTCCTTGGACAGAATATATTTCATGCACCTGGGCAGATAGAACTACCTTCAAAACAGCACTAAGTGTTGTCAAATGACCTTCTGGCTTTTTAAAGATTTCCATTTTGTCTTTTGAGAAAGAACAGATGCGTATCTCTGTGCCTCAGCTGCTGCCCTTGTGATATGCAATTACAAATGCAAGATGGCCAAAATGACTGTATGAAATCATGTCTCAACAGTCTGTTTTGGTTGTAACCAAACATCACTCTGAGCCTCGTACAAACGCACTGACTGATACCCTTTTGATGTCAGATATATACCGGTAATGTATGCTGTTTATTATCTTGTTTTCACTTGATTGCAAATTGCCTTTCTTTCCAGAGTGCTTCACGTAATGGGATGCAGAGTGAGCTCCTCTCACGGCACGATTAAAGCGATGATGTCCTCGCGCAGCCACTTTCACATGATCTCATGTGATGCGAAGCAGTGATATAAGACAGAATCACTCATTATGCCTCACAGTCCCTTCCAGGACAGTCTTCAACCGTCATCTTCCTCATTATACAAGCAATAAGCAGAGCGGAGCCTGAAGTGGGCTCCGCCATCATTCAGTGCCATGCTATTAGCTGTAAGATGGAGGAATGTGACCTCTTCTCACTGGAAATGCCCTGATAATGGACAGTGCCCATTTGAATGGAGCTTTTGTCTTTGTGTCTTTTTGTCTTTGTCTCATGATGGACTGTTGGCCCGCCATTGCGGATTTAGTGAGTGCTGCTCAACACCACGACATAAATCAAAAGTGAGATGTGTCAATGTTTATTTTTGAAAGCAGACGCTCCTCATTATTCTTAATTGTTATTTTTAACTCATTAGCCTTTAAGTCGCAGTTCCTTCATAGTCCAGCTGTTTCATCCATCTAAATTTGCACTGATGTCTCCGAGGAGACAGATGATTGCCACTGTAAACCTTATTTCATGTCATTAATAGTGGTTCCTGATTATTTGTCTTTCTAAACTGAGTAATTTTTGATTAGAAAGTAGAATAAAGCTATGAACCATGACTGCTGCTTGACGAAGGTTATTTAACGTGTGTTGTTTTCTCTATTCAGCTTTACAAAGAAGGTTTCACTATGCAATCTTCAACTTTTTATATTTGAATTTAATTATGTGTATTTTATATTTGAATGTGACTATAAAATGTTTGTCTCCAAGAACTGGAGAAAAAATATGTTTTTTTCTTCAACTGCGTCGACATTCATAATAACAGAGGTTATAGATGGAATAATTTCCCTGAGATTTATTATTGAGTATTATCTGTCCTTGCACACCAACTATTTTACTGCCTGCACCTTATCTTCCTTCAAGCATCCCGGTTCTTTAAAAAGAGCAAAAGATCAGCTCTTTGTAACATCCTATAGAAATCAGTATGCAGAGGAACACTCCTCAGTAGTCTTTTATTTCCTCTCATATTTGATCTTGAAAGAAGACTTTTGGGAAATTGAGGTGTCTGAGCGTCACGACACAAGGCTGCTCCCTATAGTTCCTATTTCAGTGTAAGGCAACAATTGGATGAGCGGCTGCTGTGCCTATACCTTAAGACTTCATGCTGGGGGCATGCCGCACCTGACATACTGTTCATCAATTTCCTCCTGTCTGGAGGAGAAACAGCTCTCAGGAACTAAACCTGCATGTGGACACCTGCCTTCTTTTCTGCCTGCATTCCCTGTTTCAGTGGATGGCCATGTGGTGCAGTGCAGAGGGCACACACTGAAGAGCACTACTGAGCTGAGCTGCAGTGTTTGAATGAGCCATGCCCATATGTCGCTCCGTATATAGTAGTGCATCTCAGTGCCTTGTTGACAAGTTGAGTATAGCTGTTTGTGGGTCTCATGAATAATGATATCTTGAAATGCAAATGCTGTCAAAGTCATTTATGGTGAGGAACCAAGCATGCATGCATGGGGTCATCATTCAAATGGATTTGCAAGTCTGCATTTTTTTTTCCTCCTCACACAATGCTGCTTTCAGCTTATTGTGACTGAATAACAACATGTATGCATGATAACATCTGGGCTGTGTAGGCTGCTATATTATTCAAATTTATACTCAGTGTGGGCTGCAACAGTAGGTTTATGTGTGAGTCTATACAGCCCATTGGGTCAAGTTAAGCAACGGATACCGAGAGAGAGACCGGAAATTGAGTGGTGTACCTTCAAAATAAAATGCTAAATTCATGTTCTGTGTTCTGCAGCTTCTAGGTCGTTTGAAAAATAGTGGCAAATGGGTTAAATTGAATTTTTGTAATTTGACAAAATCAGAAAAATCATCTTGACTCAATGTCCACTTATTACATTTTTCAAATTCTGAAAGTGCTAGGTTCAAAATTGCCTGTTTTGTCTGATCAGTTCAGTCCAAAACCTACTCAAATCTTCAGTATATGATGAAATTCAACAAAAAAAGCAGCAAATCCTAGATTTTAATAAAAAATGGAACCAGCAAATATTTGACTTTTTTTTAAAAGCAAACGAACAAAATAAGGTAGCTTTTTTTGTGAGTGTTCAACTGCATCTCACAGTAAAAGCACATTAAAAGCACATTAAAAATGAAATATTATTTTGTCAAAATAGGCGTCAAAGTCAATAATGATCTTTGCTTTTTGTCAGAAAAAAATAGTAAGCCCATTGTGATTAGCCTATGATAGTTCAAAGGAGAGGATGAACACAATAAGATAAGATATACTTTTATTGTCCCCGTGGGGACATTTTTCCTGATGCAACATATTGCACTGTCCCAATTTAACATATTGCACTAACAGTTTAATTTAATTTAATTTGATTTAATCATTTTTAGCCAATACTAGTTAAATACGTTATTTATTTAAATCTTATTGTATTGCAAAAGTGCATTATAATTGTCTTTTGGGGATATTTTATTTTGAAATATGCAACCGGAAGTTGTGCTCTATTGGCTTCAGCTAACTTGATCCTTCTGATTCAGTGAGCTAATAATGAGGAGGCTGGAAAGGGCGGCGCTAGGACCTCGCGGAGCGTCTCATTGAAGCACATGGTCCTCACTCATAAGACAACACTTCTTGCAGTAATTGCTCTGAATTGATGTCATTCCAGCAGGCGACTGACTGAGACAGCAGCGAGCTTGTGTTACCTATTTTATTAATGCTTTTCACCGCTCGCTCTTCATTTATTTACCTCACTTGGACTTGGACGTGTGTGTGTGTGTGCATGGAGGAAAGTGGACGGAGTTGAATCAGCTGTCCTCCTCGGGATTTCCTCCACAGGCACAGCTCTCACCACTCATAGGGGTTGCATATACTTGATCATATTTCAGGAAGTGGTTTTATTTTGGGGGATTGCTCCTTGCACATCAGCTGTTGTTGGATTTGTATGTAGGATGCTGCAGTGAGACAGTTGGACACAGTCCTGTAGCACGCTTCAGCCGGGCATCATGAAGCCCAGGAGCCTGAAGAGTCTGAAGTTTGTGATTTTGACAGCACTTCAGGCTTTATGTGTCTCCATCTCGGTGTGTGACAACAGATCTGCTCAAGGTAAGAGAGGAAGAAGAAGTGTATTTTCCTATTATCAAAGATCTATGCAGTAAAAGTAGTGATTATTATCTTAATTGATGTATTAATTGGATGCAAAAATAATCTTTTCACCTGGATGCATGGAGAAAAAGCTTTTATTTTGAAATTAGCCTGTCTGCCATTATGCATCTATTTTACTCTTCATTCATGTTTACCCATTAATGGATGCAAAAGAATCTTTTCACCTGGATCCATGAAGAAAAAGCTTTTATTTTGAAATGAACCTGTGCATCTATTCTATCCTTCATTCATGTTTACCCTTTGGCTGTTTTTTGGTACATCATATTTTTATGAAAGCCTTTTGTTAGTTCACCAGACTTACAGATCTGTAACACATGTTTGGGCTGAATGCACAACATCTCCAACTGTAAACAAGATTTTTATACATTCATAGCTTTTTTTTTTCTCTCATTCTCTCCAAAAGATCTGCGTGTGAAAAAAAGCAGAACATACATTTTTTTTTTGCTTGCAGTCCATCCACCAAGTGTGCACCTCAGAGGAGAGGAGACACTGTATAATTGATGATGCTGAAACTCTCTTTGGTAATCAGTGGTAGCACTTGAGGCATTTCGCTGGCGCTTTAAGCACACTTCAGTTTTGCAAGGCACTTCAAACACACTTCAATTTTTCAATTATGGATGAATTCCAGAGTTATTTTAGTGGCAAACATAAAATAAAAGTCACATTGTTGCTTTGAACTTTAGAAGTCAAGTAGCATTTTTAGAAACCTGTAAATTGTGATGTTTATTATTAGTATGACAGCTCAGCAACACATGACAAAATGCTGCTTCTGAGAGCTCTGGGGACATGTCCAAATATGTTGTCAGAGTATGTTTGCGTCTATGTGTTTGTCTCACACACTTGTGATGGCAACCCTTTGGGCTGGGGCACATGATATCCCCGTCACCACTGCTCCACGCCCCAGGTGAGATTCAACAAGGACACATAGTATGTGCAACAGTGGCGAGGGTTGGAGTTGAGCGTTACAATGGCGCCTACAGTAGAACTTTTTTTTACATCTGAACCAGACTGCCAGTCACGACACTCACTGTGGAATCATGGGAATTAATTACCAGCAAGGGCAAATGTGTAAAAACTGGGATCAAAGCGCGAGGAAGTTGTTCATTTATTCATCAACAGTTCGTCGTCATCAGAAGTCGGCCTTGATGGGTTCGTTCTCGCGGGTTCAGACTCGTTAAAGATCACCATCGCCAGTACGTTTGTGTATGTGGCTGGGAGAGGCTGTGTCGATCTGTGTTGACAGGATTAGAGCTGCAAAGATTAATCAATCAGTTGTTGAATTAATCATCAACCATATTGATAATCAGTTTGAGTAATTAAAAAAAAAAAAGCTTCTTAAATGTGAATATTTTCTGGTTTCTTTACTCCTCTATGACAGTAAACTGAATATCTTTGAGTTGTGGACTTAACAAGACATTTGAGGAGTTCGTCTTGGGCTTTGGGAAACACTGATTTTCACAATTTTCTAAAATTTTATAGAACAAACAACTAATCAGTTAGTTGAGAAAATAATCCACAGATTCATCAACAATGAAAATAATCCTTAGTTGCAGCCCTAGACAGGATATTTACCTGCTTGGGGGCTTACTGAGGTAATAAATCAAATGAGAAGTAGGCTCATTTTCTCATAGACTTCTATACAATCAGACTTCTTTTTGAAACCAGAGGAGTCGCCCCCTGCTGGCTGTTAGAAAGAATGCAAGTTTAAGGCATTTCAGCATTGGCTTCACTTTTCAGAACCCGGAGTTGCCCACTGGTGACAACACACATTTAATGGTCTGATAGCAGTCGAATCGGGTGGATTGAGATAAATGGATGGAGGGAGAGGTGGGAACAAAGGCTGCAGGAGATGGGGTTACATTTAAAAGACAAAAAAAAAGAACTTAATGAGCAAAATGTTTTAAATCATTTAGGTAATTTAATCAACTCAAATGAGCGAATTTGCAGTTTTTCTCTCTCAATTTGTTATGTTTGGACTGTTGGTCAGACAAAACAAGCTGTTTGAAGATGTTACCTTGGGCTCTCACATTCTTTGGACCATTTATAGACCAAGTGATTGTTCGATTAATGAACATAATGAGTTGCAGCTTACTTCATGTTAAAGGATAATGAGTGGGAATCATTAGCGCTCCATTTTATGAGTCTCTACTCTGTCTCCTGCAGACTTTTTGTCTTTGCTGTCAGGAATTCAAGGCTGCTAAGGAAAGATGGAGCCGTTCAGCTCATGCAACATCATGTTTGCATACATATTTCATGACAACGCCCCCTTGAGCTTCCCTGTCGGTTTTGCTCACCCTGTCTGTCTTATGCATGTTCCTGTTCTTGCCGGGTATCATTTGTGAATGATTTCCTCCGATGGTTGACACACTTAGTGTCAGCCAGTATTTACTAGCCAGCTGTAACCTACTGCTTCAACCGACATGACTCTGTCTGCCTCGAGCACTGCATGCAGCTTGCGTGCTGCTGCACACTCAGACAAATGAAAGTTGAGCTGAGAATATATTTTTGGACTGTAGTAAAACATTCCTTCAGCAAACAGTGTCCTCCCCAGAGAAACATTATCACCACGATGTGACCCATCTCAAGTCAGACGCATTTAGCATCTTTTCAGTACGGAATCAGATCTTCCTGATGAGTTGTTCAGGATTGTTAAGGCCCAGGAGGCCGGTAAGAAGAGTTGGCTGATGTGTGGTTGTGTATTAAGCCAGATTGATCAACCAGTTGCTGTTCCGCAGTGGGGATATTTATATAGGAGGGGGGGAAATAGCTGGACTGTGCTCATGTGGCCTAACCCTACATGTGTTGCATTAATTTCTTCGAAGCTGCTTTGGACTCATATGACCCGCCCCAACAAAAGCTTAACACACGAGCTGAAACCTGATGCTGGCTCTGGACTTTCTCATTGGACTTTCACACCCAGTCAGGTCAGAGTTGAGCTCAGCACAGCTCTCCCCGAGCGTCTTCTCTCTCGTCTGGACAGAGGGCCCAGTTGGCTCAGATATCTCTTGTCAGTGTCAAATCTATCTGGGTTAGTTCAAGTTCCACCCCATCAGTGTTCCACAAAAAAAATAATCATTGACAGTTTTTAAGCCGGTTCTGGTCAGTTCTCTGGTCTGTTTTGCAGCACTTTTAGGTGTAGCATACAGTAATGAATAACATATGCTCTAATGTCAGATAGCTCTTTCTGTGGCCACAAGAAGAACTAATAACAACTGGATTCCATTTAGATTAGCAGTTCCATGGTTTTGCTATTCTGCATGCTGGTTCAATGAATGACTGTCTAGGGCACTTAAAGGTGCAGTGTGTAAGATATGGCAGCATTGAGCGATGAGGTTGCAGATTGCAACCAACTGATACTTCTCCCATGTGCCAAGCATATAGGAGAACTACAGTGGCTGATGTGACAATGTGAATGACCCTATCTGAGCATAAACTGTATAAGAAGTGGACGTAGTCGCCGTGACGTCACCCATTGGTTTGTGGACTGCCGTTTTGAAGCCTTGAGTTTGGCATTTTGGCCGTCGCCATCTTGTTTTTTGCAACCAGAAGAAACACGAAAGGGTGGAGCTATTGGGGCTTTCGAATGGGGTCATGTTTACCGTGTTCACGAGAAGAGTCCATATGAACGCCCCCCTGTGGAAAGCTCCGAGTTTACGAGTTTTGACGTGTTTATTGATGCTGTGAGAAATGGCGAAGTCCATAGAAGTTAATTTTTTGGTGCATAATAAGTTAATATATTAGTTCTGATTTAGTGAGATGTATTTTCAGATTATATTTGACTTTAATTGGCTCAAAGTTTGCTAGTTGCTCTACTTTTGTTAACTCGAAGAAAGCTAGCTAAGTTGCAAGTTGCTGTCATTCAGCGCTGAGCAATAAGCCTACATTTGCTGAATGTAACGTTAGGCTAACTGCTCAGCGCTGAAAATGGACAGATATTTTCAGTTTATATTCAACTTTAATTAGCTCAAAGTTTGCTAGTTGCTCCACTCTCGTTAGCTCGAAGTTAGCTAGCTTAGTTGCTAGTCGCTGTCATTCAGCGCTGAACAGTTAGCCTATATTTGCTGAATGTAACGTTAGGCTAACTATTTAGCGTTGAAAACAGCTGCATCTTTTACTTTACAGGATTGAAGAACAATAATGTAAATGTGCTGTAAAACCATAATAATGAGCTAACAGAGGTTGAAAAGCTCCCTGAAGCTGAGAGGAACTGCAGAGTTGGGTGATATTTCTGTGGCTTGTGAGACCTTTACATTATTTGTGAAAGATATTGAGAAGTGGAGCCTTAATGTTGTTGAAAATTACCAAGTATATTGGTTTATATTGGGTAGAATGCCCCAGAGGGAATTAGAATAAGTTAACTTTACAGTGATTATGGCCCACAGAGTTTTAACCCTCATCGCCTCTTTGGTTGAGATTGAATTTGATAAATATCTCAGTAGTTTTTGCAGATATCACCTTGTGTCACACTTTTTTTAATTAACAGGAAACTGAGATTGCATTTTTCACATTGTCCTTGCTAATTTATTCATTTTGTTTGCAACTTGAAAATCACATCAGCCTTTACCTTTTTATAATCCTGCCAGAGCAGAGAGTAGAAATCAAGAAGAGGCATCAATTGCAATTCAAGACATAGTGTATGCCACCACAGGTGCTGAGGGAAACATTCTCCAGTCTGACTAGCTTCCATATGAACGACCAGTCATTGTCTTCCACTGAGATTTGAAACACAGAATTTTATGTTTTAGATCCAGATCATCTATCTTCCAGCCTGGCATACAGCATCCGCCCAGATTTCACCTCCCTATTCTTCAATGAGAAGGGACGAGCAGGAACGAGACAGGTCACCTCCTACCTGGATAGGATTACAAATTGGCCCAAACTAAGTGCTTTGTCTGTGTCTGTCTGACTTATACTCCACATGGTCGGACTTGTGATGTATTTTTAAGTGAAGCAGAGCAAGCAGCACATCGAATAGCTACATGTAGAGACGAAAGTTTCAAGTAGAAACTTGACCAGTCTAAGATTGTTAAAGGTTTGGGTTGGTTGTTTTCAGGTTTTGCAGTACCCAGTGAAAATATCAGTCCTTGATTTATATAATAATATCCAGAGTATAGTTAGTTAGTTGCAATTAATGATTATTTTCATTGTCGATTGATCGTCTTTGCTTTAGTGCGTGGCTTCCTTGTGATTGACAGGTCACTACCAGTCTGGGAGTTGTACGTGTTTTCGTTTCAGAACTTTAACCCTTTCACATTGTGTTTTCAGTTCATGAAAGTTAATTACTATAACCTTTTTGGTTGCCTAAAAATGTCTTATTCAGCATTTGTACTTAGCTCCACCCTCTCGTGTCACTTCTAATTGCAAATAACCGATGGCAATGCCCAAAAACCAAGATGGCGAAGGCCAAAATGACGAACTCAAGGCTTCAAAACGGCAGTCAAAGAACCAATGGGTGACGTCATGGTGACTACGTCCACTTCTTACAGTCTATGTTATCGCTCGCTATAAGCATCATAGATGTGAGTTAATACGGGCCTACTATGCCTACTACGTTACAAAAAACGACCTTCACCCTATATGGAGTTTCACGCATGCTGTTTATACTACAGCACCTCACTTCCGCTTTTCATCCTGTCATAATTACTACGGTCGCTAGGTCGCTGCCGTCGTCTTTTATTCCTTCTTTTGGTGATCGACTATGTAACTAGATGACAAAACCTACTAGTGGGTGTAGCAGGGCCCTACTGACTCATATCTATGAGGCCTATAACCACCGATAACACCCATTTAATGACCTGATAACTGTCTAACCGGCTTTTCAATCAGCCTGAATTACCCCCAAGCAGGTAAATATCCTGTCTAGGGCTGCAACTACCGATTATTTTCATTGTCGATTAATCTGTCGATTATTTTCTGGATTAATCGATCAGTTGTTTGGTCTGTAAAACGCCAAAAAATGGTGAAAAATGTAGTTTAGTGTTTCCCAAAGCCCAAGATGACGTCCTCAAATGTCTTGTTTTGTCCACAACTCAAAAATATTCAGTTTACTGTCATAGAAGAGTAAAGAAACCAGAAAATATTCACATTTAAGAAGCTGAAATCAGAGAATTTAATTATTTTTTTCTTACTCAAACTGATTAATCGATTACCAAAATAGTTGCCGATTAATTTGATGGTTGACGACTAATCGATTAATTGTTGCAGCTCTAATCCAGAGCTCAAGCTGATGTCTTAAAATTGCTTGTTTTATCAAGTATAATCCTTAAATTTAGCACATAAAGACTCTCTCTCTCTCCCCACTGAGGTAATGACATGGATGCCACCGCATACTGTACAACAACTTGAGGATCTATCATGATATGGCAGCTGCCCCCCCCTTTTCTCTTTCTGTCTTTCTGCTGTGGCTTGAGGTTTTGTTCTTTAGTTTTTTAGTGCTTTGAGTGTGCGCCAGACATGTGCTTCCCATGACAGAGAGGAGTTCCAGGGCGCTGCAAATGAAATCCATCATAGGCACCATATTAACAAGCTTTCACACAGCTCTGCTCCAGAAGCTGACCTTTGTTGCTAAGGCACACACAGGCTCCATGCCAGGCAGCGAGCACAGCCCTCGCAGCAGGGGAAG